>PVIY010029382.1:0-32081 GCA_004026745.1 Myrmecophaga tridactyla
AGGGGACGGCGGGCGCCTGCCTCAGGCCGCCGCGGCTTTGGGGAACTCACAGATCCGGCCAGTTGCCGTCGGTCTAAGCTGCTCCCGTTTTGGGCGCGCTGTGTTACCAGTCACTATCGTGGTTCCAGGAGCTGTTCTGTATTGTTTCTGGTTATCTAGTAGTTGTTCTGGAGGACGAACTAAAACTCGCACCTTGCTAAGCCGCCATCTTGGCCCCCCTCTGTTTTGGATTTTTTAACCATACTTCCCCACATTATATTGTTAGTGTTTTCTATAGGTTGTAAAATTTGCATCCCTACAATATTTTTGTGCGCTTAAGTTTATTATGATTGCTTCTAGGCAACCAAAATGGTACCGTAAGACACTTCAGGGTCTGTTCACCCACAGAATCTTTAATAAACCACAATAAAAGGCCAGCCTTCCTTAATACTCCAGAAAACAGTTAATTACTATAACAGGGTGAATCCTGAAGAAACAAAATGTAGCTTAAAACTGGCAGCACCAAAAAACCCCAAAAACCTGGTAGCATAAGCTGGTCTCTACATCAACCCCTCCTTGGCAAGCTGTAGAGTCAACCTAATCTCCTATTTGGGTTACCTGACTCTGTTTTGGAGGGATCAGAGTAACCCCTATGGGCCTACCCAGTAACATCCTGAAAGGCTGACCCAGGAATCCCATCTTTGTCTTGCTCTTCCTAGAAAATTGCCCTGCATGTGGTAAAAGGTTGCAGACAGTTAACACCTAGTAAGAAACAATTCAAGGTCTGGAGCAAAGGATTTCTGGCTATAAGACTTACAATAGAACACCCTGAAGGAGGGAAAATCTATTTCATAAGGATAAGGAAAGCATTCCAATTCCAGCAAATAATGAAATTTCTAAGGTCCTATAAAAAGCCCCAGACAAGACAGAGACTCAATAAAAGAAAGGACCCATACTTTTGCCTCATGCTATATTTTTAACAGGAGATGTGAACTCTGAAGAAGAGTATCAGCCAGCACAGAGACAATTTTCAAAGACAATGAAAGGTGTTTCATGAATTGATTTTTTGTTTGTTTTTGTTAATTCCTGACAATCAATGATACATTTGGCATGTAACTAGCTAGTTACAAACTAATAAACAGACAGCTCAGGTACAAAATCCCATAGCTTAAAACATTAAAATATTAAAATGTACATAGTGAAACCAACATTTACAAGACAAACAAAGACAGAAGAAATTATGGTCCACTCAAAGGAGCAAAATGAAACTTCAGAAATCATAAAAGAAGAAAAGAAATTGGATATATAGAAGGTACAATTCATGAAATCAAAGATAGCACAATTAAAAATATCCAGGCTGAAAAGGAGAAAGAAAAAAAAAGATTGAAAAAGAAGAACAGAGTCTCAGAGACATATAGTACACGCTGAATAAAACAATGTAGTGAAAACAGAAGTCCTAGAAGAAAAAAAAAGAGTGAAAGGAGCAAGAGAACCATTCAAAGAAACAATAGCAGAAAATTTCTCTAATTTAATGAAAGGCATGAACACACATTCAAGAAGACAAGAAACAATAAGTAGGATAAACTTGAGAGGAACCATGCCCAAGCAGTAGTAAAGCTGTAGAGTGCAAAGATAAGAAAGGAGTTCTGAAAACTACAAGAGAAAAACAATGTGTTATGTCAGAGGCAGTCCCTATAAAGTGAACTACTGATTTCTCAGCAAAAGCCATGGAGACATGAAGTATTTAAATGCTGAAAGAAAAAAATCATCAGCAAATTTTATATCCAGCAAGTCTCTCTTAAAAGTGAAGGAGAGATGAAGACATTACAGAATAAACAAGAGCTGACAGAGATGACCACCGCTGGACCTGCCCTATAAGCTACAGAAAGTTCTTCAGACTGAAAGGAAAGGATGGGAAACAGTGTATTAAAGCATCATAAATGAATAAAAATTCCTGGTAATGGTAAAAAAAACATAAGGGTAATTATAAACCTCTGTATTATATTGTATTTTTTAGTGTAACTCAACTTTTTATTTGTACAGACTAAAAAAGCACATGCTTAATACATAATTGCAATTATATGGTTTAGTATACTTAATGTGTAAAGATATAATTTGAACAAGGACAACAAAATAGTGGGGGCTTAGTGAGTATAGGAACAATGTTTGTGTATGTTATTAAAATTAAATTGGCATCAGATAAAATGACACATAGTTTTAGTGTATTGTGTTTAAGCCCAGTAGTAACCACAAAGAAAAGAAAATGTCTGTAAAAAATGAAACAGAAGGAAGTGAAGAGACAGTGAAAGTACTACAGTAAAAACATCAAATAGATATGAAAATAGGCATTAATATAGGAATTGAGTGACAAAAAATATGTATGGAACTAACAAAGTGTAAATAGCAAAAAATGGAGAAGAAAGTTCTGCACTATAAGTAACTACTTTAAATACAGCTGGGCTAAACTCTCCATCAAAAAGCAGAGATTGTACAATGGAGAAAATTTAATGCAAAAAGGATAAAGTCTCCTATAAAAAATAGGAGATGCAACTTAAATTCAAAGACACAAATTGGTTGACAGTTAAAGGATGGAAAAGCATTCCATACAAATAGTAACCTAAAGATAGCTGGGATAGCTATAATAATATCAGATAAAGTAAACTTCAAATCAAAATTATTACTGATAAAGTCACCAATTCAGCCAGAAAACATGGCAGTTATAAGTACATACACACTTAAACATCAGAAACCTACAATAATGAAAGAAATATTGATACTTTTGAAATGCAAAATAGATAGTTCTATGATCTAGTAATAAATTTCAATACACAACATTTAAGAATATATAGAAAACTGATAAGGAAATGGAAAACTGAGAGAATCTATAAATTAATTAGAGCTAAGACATATTTAGAATATTTCACACAACAGAGCAGAATACACATTCTTCTTTAGTGCACATGGGTTAGTCTATAAAATACACTATATCTAGGTTATAAAGCATTGCATAATAAATTTAACAAGATTGAAACCATACAGAGAATTTTCTCCAAAAAAAAAAAACAAAAAACGGAAACAATGCTAGAAACCAATTATAGAGGGGTAACTGGAAAATTCACTGATGTGGAAATTAAAAATTACAATTCTAAACAACCAATGGGTCAAAGAAGAAATAAAAAAGGCAAGTAGGAAATATCTTCAGGTGAATAAACAACAACAAAAAAGCCCAAAATACCAAATCTTATGGATACAGCAAAGATAGTGATAAGAGGGAAATTTATAACTGAATTCTTTAAATAAAAAAGAGGAAAACCTCAAATATGAGACCTAACCTCACAAATTGAGGTACTAGAAACAGAAAAGCAAGGTAAATCCAACTGTTCCCTTTGATTTACTTTGCTTTCTTTGCAAAATTTTAGTGGTGATAAATAAAATAGAGAAAAAAACATAATAGGGACAATCAATAAAACCATAAGTGGTTTCTTCAAAATAGTAATAAAATCGACAAAATTTCAGCAGACTAGCAAAGACAAAAAAAGAGATGACAGAAATAACTAAAATCAGAAGTGAAAGTGGGACATTATTATGGATCACCTAGTAATAAAATGGAATACAAGAGGATAACAAGAACAATAGTGCCCCAAAGAAATAAATTAGATGAAATGGGCAAACTCCTAGACATGCACTAATTCAAGAAGAAACAGAAGATTCAACAGGCCAAAACAAGAAATGAGATGAAATTAGTAATTTAAACCTCCCAATAAAGAAAATTACAGGACCAGATAGGTTCAATGGTGACATTTACCAAACATTCCAAGAAACACCAGTCCTACTCATATTTCCCCCAAAAACTGAATCAGAAGGAATGCTTCCTAACTCATTTTACGTGGTGAGCATAACCTTAATACCAATGCCAGATATAGATACCATAATAATATTATGGAACACTATCCCTTATAAATATTGATGCAAAAAGTTAAACAAAACTCTATCAATAGTCTCCAACTGTGCATTAAAAAAATTGTACACCATGATAAAGTGAGATTTATTCCAAGTAAGCAGTTGTGGCTCAACATAAGAAAATCAATCAATATAATGCCCAACAAATTAAAACATGACCATTTAAATTTACGCAGAAAAATCCTTTGGCAAAATTCAGCAAATTTCTTATAAAAACATTTGAAAAACTAGGAGTAGTAGGAAATGAACTAAAATGAGAAGTGTCAAATATGAAAATCACACAGCTGACATCATATTCAAGGTCAAGACAAGGATGCCTACTGACACCAATATTACGCAACATTATAGTGGCAGATCTAGCCAGAGTAACTAGACAAGAAAAATAAATAAAAGACATCCAAATTGGAAAATAAGAAGTAAATAACGCTATCTCTTTTTGCAGAATCCATGATCCTATACATATAGAAAATTCTGAAAAACCCAACAAAGCTGAGAGCTACTGAGTAATTCAGGAAAGTGGAGAATAGATTATCAACACAAAAACTCAGTGATGTATGTATACATTATAATGAACAATTTTAAGATGAAATCGAGAATAAAATTCCATGTACTAGAGCAATTTTAAAAAATAAAATGACTAGAATTTAATTTAGCCAAGTCTGTTAAGGGCTTAATTACAGAAAACTGCAAAACATCACTTAAAGTACTCAAAAAAAATCCTAACTAAATAGGAAAGATATTCCACATTATTGGATTTGAAAAATAAATATTCATAAGGTATCAATTCCATCCAAAGTGATATAAGATTCAATGCATCCAAATGATAATTCCAAATGACATCTTAACAGAAATGGAAAAGACAATAAAAATTATATACGGAAGGGTAAAGGCTGAACTAGCCAAAACCATCCTGAAAATAAGAAGGATGTTGAGCACTAACACTTTAAAAATTTAAAATTTATTACAAGGCTACAGTAATCAAAACATCATGACACTAGCACAGGGCATACACAGAGAAAAATAGAATTGAAATGGGAGTTCAGAAATAAACCTTCATGTAATTAGGCAATTGAATTTTGAAAAAGGGGGCCAAATTCACTCAATGGGGAAAGAAGTCTCTTCAATTTATTGTATTGGGAAAATTTGAAGCTATAAGCAAAAGAATGAAAGTAGATTCCTATGACTCACCATATATAAAAATTAACTAAAAAATGGATCAAATACCAAAATATAAAAATTAAAACTATAAAATTTGTTGAGGTCTTAATGATATGCCCCTTAAAGCATATTGTTAACCTTAATTTATTCCTACAAATGTATCCATTTTAAAAGACTTTTTTTTTTTTAATTTACATATGGGCAGGAGGCACCAGGGATCGAACTCCAGACCTCCAGCACTGCAGGTCGGAGCTCTGCCTGCTGAGCCATGGCAGCCACTCTTAAAAGACTTTTGAAGTTGTTATTTTTAGCTAAGGTATGGCCAACTGAGTAAGTTTGCATTGCAATCTAATTACTCCAGTCCTTTATAAAGAAAGAGAAATTTAGACATAGAAAGAAATCATGGAGGAAGCTTGAAATCTATGAGACCTGGAGTAGAAAGCAGAATGACATTGACATATACATTCTCACATTGCAGAAAAGTCAAGGATAAAGGATCACTGACACCCAAACATAGAACAGCACAGGCTTTGGGGAAAAAATAACAGGCTTTCTGATTTTTGATTTTAGACTTCTGCCAGCCTCAAAGCTATGACCCAACAAATTCCCATTGTTTAATAAAGGCATTCCATGTTATTTGCTTTAGTAGCCAGGAAACTAAGACAAAATCTTAGAGGGACACATAGGGAAACCTCTGTAGGACCTTCTGTTAAACAATACTTCTGTACCAGTTTGAAAATACATATCCCAGAAAAGCCATGCTTTAACCCTGATTCAATCTTGTGAGGGCAGCTGTTTCTTTTAATCCCGATTCAACACTGTAGGTTGGAAACTTTTGATCAAATTATCTCCACAGAGCTATGACACATATAGTTCTGGGTGTAATCCTTTGATGACAGGGAGGTGTGATTCCCCCCTTCCACATGGGTCTTGATTAGCTTACTGAAATCCTCTAAAAGAAGAAACATTTTGGAGAGAATCAGAAATGACAGAAAACAGAAGCTTCAGAACTGACAGAGAGCTCAGATATAGATGCATGGAGAAAAGTTGCTCTAGAGAACAGAGACATGGATGTTTGGAGATGCTTGGACCCGAGCAGATGTCACCATGATATATTAAGTGAGCCAGAACCTGGAGAGATCCAAGGGAATCCAAGAGATGAAAGCCACTTCTGGAGAAGTAAAGTGAGGAACCCCCATAGGAACAGAGGCTGAAAGCAATGAAGCCCAGGAGTAAAGGACCAGCACATGACAACCATGTGCCTTCTCATCTGACAGAGGTGTTCCTCACCTATTGACCTTTCCTGAGTGAAGGTAACCTCACATAGGTGAGGTTTCATTTATGGAACCCTGGCTGCAGGATGTAATTTGATGCACATTGTTTTATTTCATCTTTAGAGACACTCTCTATATGTCATCATATAGACACTCTCATTGCTGATTCATGCCAGAGCTAAGATTCAATTCCAGGTCTCCCTAAATGGGCATGAACTCTTCACAATCATATATTGTGCCCTATTATCCATTGGCTTCATTCTGCAACCACCCCTTCCCCAAATAATTAAAGAAAACAAATTATGATTGTTTTGGTATGTGGATATTTTTTGAACTATGAGGACAAGAAAAATAGACTATTAATGAAAGAGCTCCACTTAGGGTCTATGAAACACATAGAAATCCAGAATGACTTTTAGATTACTTCACTGGCAAAACAAGCTTGAAAGAATAATAGAATATTTTCCTCATTTTATTAAAATATAACTGGAGATTTGAAAATTTCTTACCCTCTAAATTTTTAATGATCCTTTATATATAGACTACTTCTACTGTTTCTTTGAAATGATCACCTTACATCAAATGGGTATATCTCCAAGAGTAACACCTCTACACAAGAAAACATTTTAGGACCATTAAAAAAAATGATACTGATCCTGTCGGCTAAAAAGAGAGTTACTGTACTGGTTGTGTGATTTATCCTGCTCACCAAAGGAAAATTGGACTGTTACTGGGGGTAAAGAAGAATTGCCTAGAATATAGGAGAACACTACTCTGGATGTCATTTTGTCTTCATTTAGTCCTGTTTCTGTCCCCTTTCTTCAAGCCTGGCAATGTGTCTGCTCAAAGTTCTCCAAACATTGTCAGTTTTGCATGAGGCTCCAGTGGGTCCAAGCCATCAGACAAATACTTGGAAAATGCAAAAACATATTCTTGTATATACTTTGAAAGCAATTTAAAACTTCAATCCCAGATTTTATAGAAGAATTTTTAAAGGAAAATTTAGGAACCTACTTGCAAAATTTACAAGATGTAAGAAAATTAGGATTCATTATAAATTCTTATCTTCACAAATTTTCTCTATAAAAATTGGAAAACAAGGTAAACCTTCAATTATTCTAAAATAATATAGCAAACTTGTTGAAATTAGGAGGAAAGCACCAACTTTTTCAATCATACTGAATTTTGTTGACACATCATAGAATAGTAGGGTTTTTGAATGGTTAGCAGGTAGACACAAAAGAGATATTACTGAATGCAGAAGATTTTTAACCTGTTGAATTTACAAAACTTCAGGCATGAGTCTTGATTTCACCCATGTACCAAGAAAACATTCATCTCCCAACTTTAAATGAAAAAGCAATTATGAAAAGATGTAGTGTAAAATGAGAATTGCCAAAGAGAAATAGAAAAATTTGGAACATATATGTAATATAAACACACATATACAGAAATATTAGTGTAGAAAGTCATGAAAAAACTATTAAAATGGTTAGGATATTTCTATTTTCTTATATATTTTAAAGTATTTGCTACATTTTCTCCAGTGCTCACATATACTTTTTTCTATAACTGAATTCTATCACAATATTTTCTTTTTCTCTAACAACAAATGTGTGAAGTGTTGTTTCCCCTTTTCAGTGTCTGTTTATCAATAAAATGAACCAGATGTAGTTATGAAAGACCAGTGTATATTTTCATAGCAAAATTCATAGTGTATTTAAAATTTTTGCAAGCAATTATTCTGATGATGATGGTTATAGATTTTCAGTTCTCCATTCAATTCTTCACATCATCCTCAGATTTAATCTTTACAATATTCTTATGGATTTAAAATTATTATTTTCTAAAACCATAGAAGTATTGTAAAGTTGAGGAAACTGACACTTAAACTTGCAATGACCTACCAAAGGACAGTCTGCCAAGAACATGCAGATCTAGAATCTAAACCCTTAATTGTACAGCCCAAAGCAGCACTCTTTAAGACAACACTATATGTCTTTTCTGTAGATTAAAAGGAATAAGTTCTGAAACTGATCTCCATAATGAAATCCTCTGAAATTGAAATATGCATGGGTATTTCTATGATAAATTTTGAAAGATTGTACTACTTTTTTCATATTAGTTGCCTTTAAAAACACATATTTAAACCATAGATATGGTATATATTTCATGGTTTCCAATTACTACGCAAATTTCTAAACATGTTTTGGAAATATTCTAGATCATGTGGAGTTAGTTATGTAGAGGATGACACAACAGAAATGTAAATTGATTAATTAAAGGATGCTATTATTATTAGAAAAAGATTGAGTAATTACACAATAGGAAAGAAAGAAATGATGTATTTAAATGTTTAGCATCACTGTCATTTCAACTGTCTGGGACCCTTTCTCTTCTGTATGAGTCTAATGAGAGCATTTTTTACTTCCTTGTTCCTAAGACTATAAATGAGTGGATTCAGCATGGGGATCACCATAGTATAAAACACAGAGGCCACTTGATCCCTTCCCAAGGAGTAAGACTTACTTGGTTTTAAATAAGTAAAAATAATAGTGCTATAAAAGATAGTGACTCCTAGGAGGTGGGATGCACAAGTAGAGAAGGCTTTGCGCTTTCCTGAAGTAGAATTAATTTTTAGGATAGTTGACAGAATGTATATGTAGGACACTGAGATTGTGAAAAGAGACACCACTACAGTGGCGCCAGCGAGAATGAATATCATGATTTCAATATCATGAGTGTTAGTGCAAGACAGGGCTAAAATTGGGGTTAAGTCACAGAAAAAATGATGGATTACATTGGATTTGCAGAAATGCAAACTGTTCATACAAAGAACATTGACCAAGGAGTCAGTAAAGCCAATCATGTAGGAACCCGCGATGAGGGCTCGGCAGAGTCTCATGGACATAACAATTGGGTAGTGAAGAGGATTGCAGATAGCCACATAGCGGTCATAGGCCATTGAAGAGAGAAGGAAGCACTCAGTGCCACACAAGAAGACAAAAAAATACATCTGGGTGAAGCAGCTTGTGAATGAAATATACCTGGAAGAAGTCAGTAAGTTCTTTAAGGTTTTAGGTGTGATGACCGTTGAGTAACAGAGGTCAAGGAACGACAGGTGGCTGAGGAAAAAATACATGGGTATGTGAAGTTGGAGATCCAGGCGAATTATCAGTATCATCCCTGCATTCCCCAGCATGGTAATCAGGTAGATCGGTAGGAATAGCACAAAGAGGACCCTTTGCGTCTCTTCAGAGTCTGTCAATCCCATAAGGATGAAATCAGGTACATTTGTGTCATTCCTACTTCCCATAGCATTCAACCTGTGTAAACTGTCAAGAAATTCAAAGTGATACTTGCATGAATGACTTCAAAAAGTTCTTATGTCTGTATGCATTTAAAAAAATTAGTTTCATACTCTTAGAAATTTATAATAAAGAGTATTTTGCACTATGTGTAAAAAAATTCTTACCTTGACTGCCAAATATAAATTAGTCATAAAACATCATTTGCATTTTGTAGAATAGAAAATCATAGATATTGAATAATTAGAATGAGCCTGAACTGCTATAAATGCTTCCCTTTATTAACACATTTATCCAGATGTAATCATAGATATTACTATTGCCCTTAGTTTTTAGATGAGAAAAGGGGCACAGAAAGTTAAGTAACTTATCCAGAGTCATAACCATTAAGTGATTCCAAAAATATTGGGTCTGTGATTCTACAAAATTTGCTTGAATCAAGAGAGCATGTTTTTCACACTGTATTCCTATTTACAATTATTTTGAGAAAAATATCAACAGTGATAAATACGTAAAAAAATGATGGTTTTATGACATCATTTTCAGTTATTTTATATCCAATATTATGTAATACCAATGACAGGTAAGAAATTAAATCCTAGACCTCTTTACTGGGTGTATTAATATTATAGACCACACATTAAATTAATTTTGAGAAGCTATGATATATTTTTAACTTGTTTATTTAAAATCAAATTTCTTCAAAAATTATATTTTGAATATATGTATAATGCTGATACATTCTGATTCCACAAATTCTATGTTGCCATTTCCACAAATCCTGGCATTATTTAGGTCATACCTAAATGATATGTTTATGAATATGGATATGTTTCTAATAATCCCTCATTTATCTGATCAAAACTAAAACTTTCTAATTTTGAACATAGTGTGTTTCTAATAGGTTCCTCATTTATTTGATCAAATCTAAAGCTTTCTCATTTTGAACATAATACTTACCATGAGCCAAATGTGAAAATCTTCTTCAAGCATTATTTGTCTTAAATTTGTCAACCTCAAATTTTCCGATATATATAAACCACTTAAGGAACTGACGATTTCTATGATATACTTGTTTTCTTTGAGATAAGTTATTTCTAAATTTTTGTACAGGCATTTTGTTTTAATCTGAGATAAAATAAATCAACTCCAAAATTTTGTTCAGATCCTGGTCAAATGTAAAGTTCCTCTGAAATTATGCCTCAGAGGCTACAAGTATACAAAGGAGCTTCTGTGAACAAAGCAGAACAGAGTATTACTGCCTTTCCGTGTGCTAATGCCAAAGTACCTCTTATATGAGGATTGCTGATAATGCCCCATTCAGCCATCTCTGGGACCAATTTCCAAGGAGATTATGTGGCATGTTTCCAAGGACTAATGCATCAGTGTTAACGTTGAACCACAGAATTATTTTTCTCTTTGGAGACACATAATTTTGAAAGTGAGTTTTTTGTATTCTTTGAGATCCTGTAATATTTGGGTAATACAGAAGGTTAGAAGGTTGTTTTTTTTATTTTTTTGAGGGAAATATTTAATCACCTATGGGTAAAAGTCCAGTTCATTAGCCACCAAGGAGGAATGAGTACACTTTTCATCCTGAATTACATTTTTATTCAAAAGTTTGACACTGTCATGGGAGTAAACATTTGTTCATTACACAAAAATTAGAGTACAGGAAAATTCAAAGAAGAAAATGAAAATTATTCATAACTATTGTTAATCTTGACATGTATTTTCTTTCAATTATTTTCCTTTGGGCTATAAATATAGCTAATTATTTACATGGATACTTATGTGTTCACATAATTTGTATAACACTGTATTCTCAGTAACATCCAGATTTTAACACTGAATATTTATAGTACACTTTGACCTAAGTTATATTACATATTTGTAAAAGACACAATTTCATGTTATTTTTCATTGGCTGGTGCAGCAAAACTGACTTCTCTTTAGGAGCAGGCACAGCTGATGTTTGGGCATTTTTGAGGCATTGCAAGGAAAATATAGTGTAATTTCTATATTTAGGTTTGGCAGTTAAAACTAATTCATTGAGACAGCAGATGTATTACTGTATTCATCCAAAAAAAGTTTCTACAACAAAAGATAAAAAATAAAAAAAGTTTTATTTTTTACTATTATTTGCTTATATTTCATTAAACTAAGCAAGGAAGAAAAGAAGAAAGCAAAAATAATTGCAGAGGTGTTGGAACCATTTGTAATTAATAGCCAAAAGCTCACTTCCTTTCTATATAATCAGGTCAGCTCCTTTCCTGTGCATCTTGCAATAATTAGCAATATTGAAATAAATTTTAGGTATATTTGGAAAATACTTTTACAGAAAAAACTGCTCAGACTCCAGAATTTCAGGAAAGAATTGTTTTCATGGACAACAGAGTTAGAATATAATGTAAAATATATTTGGTTAACTTTTGGAAGTACAATTCTTCTATTCATCAAAAACTTAAAGATACTGGGGCAGGCTTAATTGGAGATTAAAAAACTGCTTAAGTACTCTAGATTTTTTTTTTGGAGTTTTCCAAATCCACAAACCCATGTAACTTTTTCGGAGTGTTGGGCATCTGCTATATTTAAGTTGTCACTACAAAATGTTGGTTAATTTTCTGACAGTGAATAGAGCCATTTCATTACGTGGATGTTACACACAGATATTTCCTTTGTTACTGTTAGGACCACAGCATGCTTTCTCCTGGCTGCAATGGCTTATGATTGCTAAGTAGCAATCTACAACCCACAACTGTATTCAGTCAGCGTGTCACAAAGAGTCTACGGGCCACTGATCATTTTTTCCTATGTTGGTGGAAATTTGTATGCTACTTTACACACAGTGGTTGCTTTTAGTCTATCCTTCTGGGCATCCAATTCAATTAGACATGTCTTTTGTGATAGGCCTCCACTCCTATTTCTTATTTTGACCCTTACATCAACCAGGTTCTACTTCTCTTTTTTGTGGGCGCTACTGAAAATACTACTATACTGATAGTCATGGTCTCAGAGGCTTTCATTCTATTGGCTATTCTGAAGATGCATTCTACTGAAGGGAAGCAGAAGTCTGTCCTACCTGCAGCTTTCACCTAACTGGAATATCAATTTACTATGGGGCTATCCTCTTGACGTGTATGAGGCTACGTTCCAGCTGCACATTAGCCCATGATATGACAGTGTCTGTTTTACACTATTTTTTTTTCCATGCTGAATTCCATCATCCCCAGTTTGAGAAACAAGCACATTAAAGAGGTGAAGAAAAAAGTAGTTTAAGAGATATTGGTTCATAAGTAATGTTAATTTTTAGCTTTAAATAAAACTAAAAAGAATGTTCAATGTCAGTCCATATCTGTGTGATCATAAATTAGAGAAGAAAATACCTTGTTTTCAGTTAATACTGCTTACGTACCCTAGATATTTTTCCAAAGAAAACATTGATCAGTCCTCCAATGCAGCATATCACAATGTAAGTAAATTGTGTTAGCCATATGTCTTTCCATATATTCAAACTGATCATATTAAATATTTATTCATAAATACATATTGTTAGTCTTGCTGTAATTTGATTTTCATTACCTATAATTAAATCCCATGTCCTCAGGCAATGATGGCTTGACATACCCTCACATTGTTTAAAGTGAGTCCTCAACTCTCATTATGAGATGAATTGTTCTTCCTGAATCCTATGAAGGACCCCCCAATGATATTTTCTCATCCTATGCACTCACACTCTCAGATTCATCCTCTGGTGATATCTTTTGCAGTGTTTGGATCAACAGCATATTTTTATTCTATCATTTCCTTCACACTGTCCAGTCACAAAAATTGATTATATCCATTGTGATTCTCCCCCCACAAGACATAGAGATGATATGGTAGTATCTATTGTGTGTATAATTAAGGCTCAGGCTAAACAAATGAAAATATATTTGTTTAAGCCTTATATATCCAGCTGTTTATTTTTTTAATTTTATTTATTTATTTTTTTTACATGGGCAGGCACCAGGAATCGAACCCGGGTCCTGGGGCACAGCAGGTAAGCGTTCTTACCTGCTGAGCCACCGTGGCCCGCCCCAGCTGTTTATTTTTGTTCTAAGATTTGTTGACTTGAAGAAATATTACGATTAGAAATCTATTTTCTTTCAATAAAATTCACTGTTTTCAGGCAGAGATGCTATGCCTGTTTGAAACTGTTATGTACCCAAGAAAGACCATATTATTATCCTAATCCAGTCCTGTGGGGGGCAGACTTTTTGTTTGGGTAAGACCACCTGATTAGATGGTTTCTATGGAGATGTGACACACTCAATTGTGGTTGTGACCTTTTGGTTAGATGGAAATGTGATCCTGCACATTCAAACTGGAACTTATTTACTTTACTGAAGTCCTTAAAAGACGTGACCCAGAAAGCAGAGAGATCGATGCTTAGAGACACACAGATGAAGGTCAGAGAGGAGGCCAATGGAACCATGAACTGAAAGCAATGAAACCTGGGAGTAAAGGGCCAACATACATTGCCTTAGGCTTTCCCATGTGATGGAGAAAACTCAGATGCTACCTTTCCTTTGAGAAATTATCAGCTTGTTTTGAACATTTTCACAGCCTTAGAAATTGTACCTTAACAAATCATCTTTATAAAAGCCAATCTATTTCTGCTACATTGCATTCTAGCTGCCTTTGCACATTGAAACAGATTTTGGTACCAGAAGTGTGGTTCTGCAGTTTGCAAATACCAAACATGTTGGAACACCGTTTTACATAGATAAGGGGGAAATTATGGAAGAATTGTGAGGGGGTGAATAGGAGGGAATGAATTCCTTTGAACAGATGGTTGTTAGAATTGTGAATTCTAAAAATATAGTCTAATTAGGCCTTAGATAGAAATGAGGATGTGTCATTGCAAACTAAAACTGTCATTTGTTTTACAGTGGGAGAGAGTTTGAAAGAATTGAGTACTTGTATTGGAAGGTAGAATGAAAGGTAGATGGAAGGTAGAATTTGAAAATGATTATCTGAAAAAATTAGCTGAAGGGATTTCCAAACTAAATGTGGGAAGTGCAGCCTGGGCTCTTTTTCAGTTTATAATAAAATGTTACAGGAAAGGATAAGTTGGGAACTGAACTCTAGGGTACAAAGAAACCAGAACCTGATAGTTTGGAAAATTCTATGCTTTTGGAAAATAAGATCTCAGAGAATGATTACCCCATATGAGGATTTATCCAAACATGGAGCCAGTCAGCCATTTCAGAAAAAGTCAGGATTGGAGATGAAGTTGCCCAGAAAGGATTTGTTGAAAGCCCTATTGTCTGAAAAGTGTGACCCCCAATATGCTGCATGGAAAACCTACAAGTGTGTTGAGGAGTCTGTATAAAAGAAACCATTGCCAGTCTGGACTAAAAGGGACAGAAAGGGACAGATTGAAGGAAAAATTACTTCAAAGGCAGAACCATGAGACTTAAGGTCTGGAGCCAAGAAATCTTGGTCCAGGAAAGCAGACACACCCATCCACATGGAGAAGGTGAGTTTGCCCTAAAGGCAGATGGTGAGCCTACTGCCCCCATGGTCAGGAAGAGCTTTTGTACTCCAGGCCTCAGAGAGTGTGGAGCACATTCCCTGGGGATGGGGAAGAGCTTGACAACCCCGTCATTGGTCCAAAGTAGTTGAGCCTGTGCCTCAGACATGGCAGTGAATCCAAGTGCTGTCCTGATGCTTGGAGAGAGTGGAGCTAGAAGTAAGTCTGTCTCCCCAGTGTTCCCAATGTTCCAACCCTCACTCCAGTGATTGAGAGAACAGAGCTGGCACATGAACCCTTGAAAATCATGGGACTGCTACTCACTCAAACCCCAAAGATCAATGACTCTCAGATTCTGAAATCTAATGGAGTTTGCCCTGCAGGTTTTAGAAATCAAATGCAAACATTTGTCCCCTGTTTTCCTTTCAATTTCACCTTATGGAAATGTGAATGCTTATCCTATGACTGTCCCTCTTTTGTATATTGGCATTGTATAAATTTCATAGGTCCACAGCTAGAGGAGAATTTTTGCCTTAGGAAAAACCATACTTGTAACTTACTTTAATCAGATTTTGTGCAGTTTCTCCCTTTGTATTACATTTTTTTGTTATTTAAATGAGTTAAGGCTTTTGTGATATTATGATGGAGTGAATGTATTTTGTATATAGAAAGAACATGTCTTATAGGGTTCAGATGGTAGAATATACTTGTTTGAATCTGTTATGTATACCAGAGAAACAATATTCTTTAAATCCTAATGTGATCTTGAGGAAGAAGACCTATTGTTTGGGTGGGATGTTTTGATTGGGTTGTTTCCATGGAGATGTGGCACACCAATTGTGGGCATCACCTTTTGATTCAATGCAGATGTGACTCCGCCCATTCAAGGTGGACCTTAATTGGTTCACTGGAGTCCTTAAAAGAGCCAACTCAGAGAGCAGAGAGATCAGGTGCTGGGAGATGGAAGAACCTCAGAGGTGACCATGCAACCAGGAGCTGAAAGCAGTGAAACCTGGACACAAAGGAAGACATTGCCATGTGACTTCATATGTTAAGTGACAGAGAAATACAGGATGCTGCCTTTCCTTTGAGATGATATCCTCTTCTTGGTGACTTAATTTGGATGTTTTCACAGGCTTAAAATTGTAACTTTTAACTTCATATATCTCCTTTATAAAAGTCAACCCGTTTCTGGTATACTGCATTGCTATGTGTCCACTAGATCATTCCCATCAGAGCAAAGTCATCAACAGGTTAATTCTCTTTTGTGAAACTGAGGTACAATCCAATAATTTTCAGGGCTTCCCTCTCTAATCAATTATGCAAAAAGAAACCATATGGTTTTACTGGAACAAACACATGTTTGATAGCAGAGTGTAGCTTATATGTGTACTCAAAATTCTTTCTAAAACAACAACAAACAAATTTTCAGAGACACATAATTGACTATAATGGGGATAGCTTGTATTATAAAGAGATTACACTACTTGAAGTCACAGCATTTAAAAAAATTCCTTTCTGATTATGCTCTTTTGAGATGATTTTTTCTGTAATAAAGGACAAAATAACTTCAACAGAATTTCTAAATATCCATCTCTTACAATAATTAAAATATTTTCAGCGTTTCAGGGTAATTTCTAAGGCTTCTACCATTCTATTAGGAGTTTCAAGTTGTTATGACAGAGTTTCAGTTAAGTCCCCCCCCCTACCCGGAGTTATAATTTTCTTTCAAATTAGCAAAAAAGGTTTTTTCTGTGGGAAAGAAAGTGATGAACATAATGACAAGAATGCATTTCCTCCTGTCTAAAACTATCTGGCCTATAATTCATTCAGTAAAGAGAGAAAACCAACTGTCAGGATAACATACTTGAGATTCCCCCTTTTTTCCTAAATGTAAAATCCCAACGATGAGTCTAGTGGTCTCCCATTATCTTTATCACAAAGTTAAATATGATATAGTGGTAAATTAAACTATAACATTAATAATTTTTCATTGTTCACATCTCAGCTCAATTAATTTCCCTTCAAATATGAAAGTGTATATTTCTATGTGCCCGTGGAAACTCTGTTACATATCATTTAGCACTGTTACCATTTAATAGTTATTGTTGTGAATGTTTGATTACTATATATTTCCATCATTATACTGGCACTGTAAATTGCATAAAGACAAGAGTTGAGTATGATTTTCCACACAATTGTATGTCTAGGGCATAGCATAATAACGAAACATATAGTTTACTCAGAAAATATTTTCTGAATAAAGGTTAATTATTATTAACCTTTGTTAGTTGCAATTGTTAGTATTTGTGCATCTTTGCACTTACCACACATTTTATAAACATTACATATATTAGGTCATTTATCTTCATAACAAAGACTTAAATGTGGTAGAGGTGAGAGAGACAGAGAGTAAAAATATATTGGAGAATTATTTTCCGCTGGATTTGTGAAAACATCCAGTTGGCTGATATGTGTAGAATTTGGGACAATTGAGCCTGGGTGGTTGGGATGATTAAGTTCATGTGTCCAATTGGCCAGATTATGGTATACAGTTGTTTGGTCAAGCATGCACTGAGTGATTGTTACTGTGAGAATATTTCAGGGATTTAAATAATCAATAAATTGATTATCCCTTAGCTGATTACATCTACAATCAACTGAGGATTTTGTCTTCCACCCTGGAAGAAGTGTCATCCAATCACTTGAAGACCCAAACAGGAGAATTTGTTTTAGCAGTCAGAAGACAGAATTACCATCTCTGCTTCAGTCAGCCAGCTTTTTCTGGGAAATTCATCATAAACCTTCATTAAACTTTCCAGACTTTCCAGAATGCAGCCTGGCTGGAATTTGGACTTTTCTATGACCACAGTTACATAGCCAATTTCTATACAAATCTCTTAATATTTATGTTACATATTCCATTATATGTAACATATGTTTTTGACAGCATAACAGAGTTTTGTGGAGTAAAATGTATAATGTTGGCTGCTCGCTCCTAAATACACTGGATATAGTTTTAAAATAAAGAGATGAGCTGAAAGCTTCAAATTTCCAGCTAATCTGCCACATGAGAGACATGAAAGTTTGTATATGTGCCTTGAGAGAAAATCTAATTTTGCATAGCCACAGAAAGATTATTGAAAAACAGATCCAGAGTCTCATTGTGCAAGTGGCTGAATTACAACCTAAGCTGAATTCCCAACCTTGAAAGTTATCTGCCGTTTTAATAATGGCATTGATTGGAAATGAAAGGGATTCTGAAAATTGGAATGGAGTTATCTGGGTTGATAATAATAATGGTGTGGACACTGAAACTCTAGTGTCTGATGAGTCTTTGTCAGATAAAAGTGTAATAGTCTGAGTTATGGAATCAGCCAACCCAATCTCCAATCTGCCCTGATAAACCAGTGTCTGAGAAACATTTAATCTCCCCTTTCAAGGAAATAGCTCTCACACCTCCATCTGAAAAGATTTATCCTTTTTCACCAGGTGAAACAGTAATAGAATTTCCTAAGATATTCACTAGCAAGATACCTCTTAATATTCTCATGACCCACTCCCACCACCCTTCTTTTCTTTCAGAGCTATAACTGGATTTAAATCCCCACGGAGCCAAAAAAGGTGAAACACAAACCATGTATTTCATAAGGAGATATGTTATGCTCCAAAAGAACTGAATTTTCCAATGTACATGGGCAGAAGTCAGGCCTTTTCTGGGTTACACAACAGTTTCAAATTAGCATAGTGCATGACAGTGGATTCATTATATAAGATCTGTTTACCCACCCCAGGAATGTCTACAGGACACATCTTTCACCTGGACTGTTAGGAATACATTTGTGAGACTAATTACATCATCCCTTAAGAGCTCTGTGGTTGTTCTTTCCTGTAAATTAGATGAAACTGTGAGAACTGCTGTCACTGAATTTGGATGTTTAGTAGCCATAGAGATGATCTGACACTAGGTTCATGGAAGCCAAGTGGTAACACTTAATTGACAAAGACAAGGTGGGTAAACATGAGGAACAGCAGACTCAAAGCAGTAATCAAAATAATCTGCCTCACCCAGACCTATGGTGTTCAATACTAGCTTATGGAGTACATAGAAAGAAAATGGAGGGCAGTCTACTAAATTCTTACTTGATTTATATAAGAAGAAGAGTTCCAGGTTAAGAAAATAAAAGTCTGACGTGAATGACTAGAAGAGTGATTCATGGTCCTTTAGTCAATTCCAAGACTTGAGACAGTTTACAGACCTAGAGCCCCTTGAATGAAAAGAAGCTCAGTCCTGTTATAGAAGGACCCTACATATCTAAGATTTATGATGTTAATCTTCCTCCTAGCCTTCCCAGAAAACCTACATCATTTTATCATGGTAACTGTGCATTCAGGAAATAGAAATAGCAATGACAATTTGGGGTTTATTAAACAATAGCTCAGAAGTGACATTAATTCCAGGAGACCAGTTGTCCACTCGTCAGAGTATGGGCTTATAGAGGTCAAAGCTATCAGTAGAGTTTTAGCTCACATCTGTCCCACAGTGAGTCCAGTGGTACCTTGGACCCATTCTGTAGTTATTTCACCAGTTTCAGAAGGCATAATAAATGTACATACTGGCAGAAGCCCCACAATGTTTCCCTGACTTGTGGAGTGAGGGATAATATAGTAGAGGAAAGGCAATGTAGAAATCACTGGAATCACCTCTACCTAGCAAAATAGTAAATCAAAAGTAATACCTGATTCCTGGAGAGATTGCCACCATCAAGCACTTAAAATTTTCAGGGTGGAGATTCCCACTACATCCCCATTGAACATTCTTATTTGACCAATGCAGAAAGCAGCTAGATATTGGAAGATGAAAATGGATTAACATAAGCTTAGCCAGGTGGTGATCCCAAGCACAACCACTGTTCCAGATGTTATATCATTGCTTGAGCCAATCAACACATCCCGTTTTACCTAATATGCAGCTATTGATCTGGGAAATAGTTTTATCCTGCTACTGGGACTTAATAGAGGCCCATGCTTAATGATGGGCCACAAAGTTACCATGAGACCTGGGTTGCCCATCATTTACTTCATGTTTTCAAACTCAACAAGCCATAAAATAAGGTGTACCCAGCAGCAATTCCTCATAAAATGTAAGTGATAATATGAGAAAAGTTTTGAGCAGTCCCTGAAGGTACAAGGAAGTTTACATGAGAAAGTGGACTAGATGTCCATGGCCCTCACTCCTGCCACATTGTATTTTTACCAGCCTACAGCTATTGCTTCTTGTGAAGTTCCTCATGATCAGTTGACTGAGGAAGAGGAAACTTGGGCCTGGTTTACAGATTATTCTGCATGACATACAGGTATCACCCATAAGTGGATAGCTACAACACTACAGCCTTTTTCCTTTGAATTCCCAGATGGACAACAATGAAGGAAAATCCTTCCAATAGTCAGAATATTGAGCAGAATACCTGCCTGTTCATTTTGCTTCAAAGGAATAATATGTGGAAGTGCATTTGTATGTTGATTCATGGTCTGTCGCCAATCATTTTGGCTGGGTAATCAGGGACTTTGAAAGAACATGATTGAAAATTTGTGTCAAAGAGGTCTGAAGGAGAGGTATATGGATAGATCTTTCTGAGAGGGCAATAAACATGGTATATTTGCATCTCATGTGAATTCTCAGCAGAGGGTAACTTTAGTAGAGAAAGATTTTAAAAATCAATTCAATAGGTTAAACTGTATGTTGGATAACAGCTGGAATTTTTCCCCAGACACTTCTATCATTGTCCAATGGGCTCATGAACAAAGTGGCCAAGGTGTTATGGATTGAGCTTATGCAGCATTGATGTGGAATTCCACAATGTACAATTCCATTCACCAAAGCAGACCTGCCTGTAGCCACTGCTCATTGCCCAATCTTCCAGGAATACAGAAAAATACTTAGTGTCCAATATGAAATGATTCCTGAAATGATCAGCCTCCAAAATGGTGGCAAATTGATTGCATTTGACTGTTTCAATCATGGATGGGGCATCATTTTCTTCTAACTGCCAAAACAAATATTCCAAATATGGAGTTCCCTTCCTTTCTACAATATTTCTGTCAAAACTTCCATCTGTGGACTTACAGAATGTCTTATCCAGTGCTATGGTATTCCACACAGCATTTCTTCTAAACAATGTACCCATTTCATGGCACATGAATTGTGGGAATGACACATCTTCATGGAATTCACTGCTCTTACCATGTTCTCCAGCATCCTGAAGCAGCTGAATTGATAGAATAGTGGAATGGTGTTTAAAGACACAATTATGGTGTCAACTGGGTTGAGGCAGTATATGCCATAAATCTGCATTCATAAATCTGATTTTATGACCCCAGAAAAAGACATGTTCCTTTAATACATTCCTGTAGGTGCAAACCTATATAAGTGGGAAAGGTTTATTAGGTTATTTCAATTTGAGGAATTGTCCCAAGGTGGGTCTTAATCCTTTTACTGGAATCCCTTGTAAGAGACCTTTACAGAGGAAAGGCCTGGAGAAGCTGAGAGAGGAGCTACAGAAGCTCAGAGAGGAACCCCCTGGAGCCAGAAGCTTAAAGCAATAAAACTCAAGAGCAGAGGACCAGCAGACACTGCCTTTGTGCCTTCCCATGTGGCAGGGATATCCTGACTGCTGTACACTTGTCTTCAGAGAAGATATCATCCTGTTGATGCCTGAATTGGGACATTTTCATGGCCTTAGAACTGATAATTTGTAAGCCAATAATTCCCCATTGTAAAAGCCAATCCATTTCTGGTATATTGCATTCTGATGGCTTTAGCAAATTTACACATACTCTAAGATGCTATTTCTCCTATAGCCAGGATTCAAGGGTCCAGGAATCAAAGGATAGAAATGTGACTGGCAGCACAGAATATTACCCCTAGTGATCTATTAGAAAAAAAAAATGCTTGCTTCCTGTCCCGTTAACCTTAAGCTCTGCTGGTTTGCAAGTAATAATTTCAAAAGAAGGAGTGTTTCCACTAGAAGACACAATGATTCCACTGAGATGGAAGTTAAAACTGCTGCCCACCATCTTTTAACTCCTAATGCCTGTGAATAAACGGATAAAGAAGGGGATTACTGTAATGCCTGGAGTGGCTGATTCTGATTACAAGGGGAACTAGGGCGGCTATCACACAATGAAGGAAAACAAGAGTGTTTCAATATGCTGAATCTGCTGGAATGCAATATACCAGAAATGGGTTGGCTTTTTCAATGAAGACTTGCTAGATTACAAATTTATAGTTCTAAGGCTATGAAGAGGTTCAAATTAAGGCATCAAGGGAAAGATACTTTCATGGAGGAATGGCTACTGGAATCCAGGGTTCCCTGGTGATGGGAAAGCACATAACAACATCTGCTGCTCCTTCTCTCCTGGGCTCTGGTTTCAATAGCTTTCTCTCTTGGCTCCTGTGCATCCTTGCTTGTTTCTGCCAAGCAGGGTGATTCTCTCTCTGTGATCTCATAAATAGCTGCAGCACAGGAATAAGACCTACATTTAATGGGCTGGGTCACATCTCAAATGAAGCAAAATGTCCCACCCACCTTAGGTCTTGTTATACAGAGATGGATTAAAATAACAAGATTTTTTCTGGGGTACATAATAGATCCAAATCAGTACAAAGAAACTTCCTGTAATACAAAAAACTACATAGGGTATGTCTTACTAGTACCATGCCCTCTGATTAAAGTCAATGGAAAATTGCAATAAACCAATACAGGAAAGACTACTAATAGCCAAGATACTTCAAGAATGAAGGTTTAAGTTAATCTTCCAGGCAAAAGACCATGGCTGGTTGAGGTGCTTGCTGAGGGTAAAGGGATTATGAAATTAGAAGTGGAAGCAGGCAGTCATAAACTCAAGCTACGGCCAGGTGAAAAGTTATAGAAACAATGATATTAATGTTTAAGAGTATTTCTTCCTTGCTTTGTTATGTCTTCATAATTATTCATAAAGAAAATATCTCTGTTTTATTCCCTATCTTATTAGTTTATCATATTACACAAGTTGTATTAACTTTATGTTGCATTATTTATGTTATAAGATATCAAGTTTAAGAGGGAATATAACCAAAGACTTGCATACTCTGAAATATAGTGCAGTTCAGGTATTATGGAGGACAATTGAGTATTGTTAAGCTAAAATATGACATTGTTTTTATCTAAAGATTAGGTATGGCTTAAGGAGATGCGTGTGATTAACAACTGGACAAGAGATGGACTGTAAAGATTAAATTCATGTCAACTTGACCAGGTTACGGTGTAGTGTGGTTTGTAAAGCAAGCACTGGTATGGTTGGTTCTGAGTGGATATTTCATAGATTTAAATCAACAGGAAGAAATAACAATCATAAATGTGTATGCTCCCAATCAAGGAACTCTAAAGTACATGAGGTACATATTGAAAAAACTGAAGGGAGCTATAGCCATATCAACAGTAATAGTGGGAGACTTCAATACACAACTCTCCACTATAGATTGTACAACCACACAGAGGATCAACAAAGAAATAGAGAATATAAACAATAGGATAAATGAATTAGCTCTAATAGCTATATATAGAACATTACATCCCAAAACACCAGGAAATACATTCTACTCAAGTGCACAAGGAATGTTCTCCAGGATAGATCATATACTGAAATATAATATGAGTTTCTTTAAATTTAATAAGATTAAAATTATCCAAAGCACTTTTTTCTGATCACAATGGAATAAAGTTGGCAATTAATCGTGGCCAATAAACCAGAGCTTGCACAAATACATGGAGATTAAACAACACACTATTGAATAATCATTGGGTCAAGGAAGAAATTTCTAGAGAAATCAGTAAATATCTGGAGACAAATGATAATGAGAATACAACATGTTTAAACTTATGGGATGCAGGAAAGGCAGTGCTAAGAGGGAAATTTATTGCCCCAAATGCCTATATTAAAAAACAAGAACAAGCAAAACTTGAGGATTTAACTGCTCACCTGGAGAATTTAGGGAAAGAACAACAAAATAACCCCAAAGCAAATAAAAGAAGAGAAATAATAAAGACTAAAGCAGAAATAAATGAACTGGGGAAGAATAAAACAATAAAAAGAATCAACAAAACTAAAAGTTGGTTCTTTGAGAAAATTAATAAAATTGATGGTCCCCTAGCTAGAGTAACAAAGAAGAAAAGAGATAGGACATAAATAAGCAAAATCAGAAATGAGAGGGGAGGTTGTTACCACAGATTAGGAAGAAATTTAAGAAATCATAAGATAATATTATGAACACCTATTTGCAAACAAACTAGACAACTTGGATGAAATGGACAAATTCCTAGAAACACAAGAATTACCTATAAGGTCTTGAGAAGTGTCATGGTCAGGTTCATGTGTCAACTTGGCCAGGTGGTGGTATCTGTTTGGTTGGGCAAGTGCTCTCCTGTTTTTTGCTATGAGGATATTTCATAAAATTAAATCATGATCATGTCAGCTACATCCACACCTGATTCCACTTGTAATCACCCAAGGGGAATGTCTTCTTTAATGAGTGATACTTAATCTAATCACTGGAAGCCACTTAAGGAGGATTCAGAAGAGACAGGTTCTCCTCCTGCTTTGGCTGGTGAGCCTCTCCTGTGGAGTTCATCCAGACCCTCCACTGGAATCATCAGTTTCACAGCCTGCCATACAGATTTTGGGCTCTACATTCCCATGGTTATGTGAGACACTTTTATACATTTTATATTTATAAATATTTCCTGCTGATTCTGTTTCTCTAGAGAACCTTAACTAATACAACAAGAAATAGAAGATCTTAATGAACCAATTACAAGTAAAGAGATCCAATTAGTCATCAAAAATCTTTCTACAGAAAAAAGCTCAGGACCTGATGGCTTCACAGGAGAATTTGGTCAAACATTTCAGAAAGAACTAATGCCAATCCAGCTCAAACTCTTCCAAAAAAATTGAAGAAAAAGGAAGGCTGCTTGAATCATTTTGTGAAATTAGAATCACTGTAATATCAAAATCGGATAAAGATGATAAAAGAAAAGAAAACTGCAGACCAATCTCTCTAATGAACACAGATGCTAAAATTCTTAGCAAAATACTAGCAAATCATATCCAACACCATATTAAAAGAATTATAAATCAGGGTCAAGTGGAATTCCTGCCAGGAATGCAAGGGTGGTTCAAAATAAGCAAACAAATCAACATAGCACATTAACGAATTGAAAGGGAAAACATCACATGATCATATCAACTGATGCTGAAAAAGCATTCAACAAAATCCAGTGTCCATTCCAATAAAAACTCTTCAAAAGTTAGGTATCAAAGGAAACTTCATAAAGGGCATACATGAACAACCCATAGCCAGCATCATACTTAATGTTGAGAAATTGAAAGCATTCCCCTTGAGGTCAGAGATGAGACACGGATGCCCATCATCACCACTATTATTCAATGTTGTATTAAAAGTAATAGCTGGAGCAATTAGACATGAGAAAGAAATAAAAGGCATCCAAACAGGAAAGGAAAAAGTAACACTTTCATTATATTCAGATGAAATGATCATATATTTAGAAAACCCTGAGGAATCAATGTAAGACTACTTGAGCTAATAAACAAGTTCAGCAAGTGGCAGGATACAAGATTCATGTAGAGAAATCAGTTATGTTTCTATATACAAGCAATGACCTATCTAAGGTGACAAGTAAAGAAAAAAATTCGATTAAGAATAGTGACCAGAAGAATTAGATATATAAGAATAAGCCTAACCAGGGTTGTCAAGGACTTATACACAGAAAATTACCATAAATTTGCTGAAGGAAATTTTAAAATGACCTAAATTATAAGACTAAATTTTTGAATCTTGCTATTCAGTTTTTTGTTTGTTTGTTTGTTTGCTCCATTTAAGAAGTACCAATTTTATATATTTATATTAGGCACCTAAGAACAATTTTAACTGCAATATTTTCAACTTTAACTATAATACTAGTATTTTTATTTTAAACCAGAGTGAAGCCAGATTATGTTATAGAAATTAAACCTTTTTATAGACTCAAAACCAAAATTTTTCAATTTTCAATACAGCTCAAAGGTTTCCCTTTTAAGAAAAACTTTTATAATTAGCAACTAGTTATGAACACTTGATTAGTATAAATGGAGGAACACATTAATTAATAATTAGACAGAACACACTAGCTAGTAAACAGGTATTAACTGCTTAAAGCAGATATTAATTCCTATTATAACCAGGTAATATACCAGGTAGCATTTAAACAGGATTATTTAGCTTTATTAAATATTAATTAATTGTTGGATTACTCATCCTTTAGGAGTATGGGCAACAGACAAATTTAGGCCCAGGCTTCAAATCCTATATAAAACAAAACTAAGTACATTAATTAACAATTAAACAGATGTAAAACACTTATCACATTAACTTAACAATTAACTAATACTTTGTTATGCTTTGATGGGGGGATGGTTAACAGGATTGAAGAAGAAGTGACTGAAGAATGCTTCTGTAGGGGGAGGGGCAGAAGGATTAGAAGGTTTTTCATAAAGGAGTCGAAGCAACAGGGTAGCATAGAGGAATATTGAAACTTTAATAAATTTGTTAAGCTGGGGAGCAGAGCAGGGATGTTCAGATTATTTGTTAATCTACAGTGCCATTTTCTGGCCAACCCTTTTGTTGTTTGAAAGGGTTTTTGGGGAATGCTTATGGAAGTCTGCTCATGGGAGGCTTATGTGAGTCTTATGATCTCCTTAGGGACATGAGGGACATGCTTATGAGGAGTTTATGGCCAGGAGGCCAGGATGCCATGTAAAAGTCAGCCATGGTGTCCCCTGAATACCAGATAAAACTTGGGGGAAAATGAGCATTATAGGGAGGGGGGCTCAAGTGAGACATAATGGCCCAAGTCCATGATCCTTCATGACAACAAAGCAGGCATCCCCAGTTTGTCATCAGGGACCAGGAAAGTGCATGGAGTGTTTTGCTTAAAGCATCCCCCAACCTACTTTGACTGCTGCATGGGCAAACAATGCTCCCTGATTGCCACACTACCTAAGCCTGAGAGAGTTTTGACGGAGCTCAAATTTTTATGCTGTTACCTCCCTGAGGTGGGCTAGTGTTCCCTGAACACTGGTGTCCCCTGGACAGCAAACAAAACTCGGAAGGAAGGATCTGGGTAGAAAGGCATCACTTTCCTAAGGCTGAATTAGTTGTAGATGTTGAGTGCCATGGAGCTGAGTGGGCATTGCATCAGGGTGGTCTCAGCTGGTGGACTCAAGCCATTGAGCACATGAATACCTGAACAACCATTTCAGTTTGGGAAATGGAGTGATTGGGAGTCTGCTCCTGTAGCTCTGAGGGGGAGGAGAATTAAGCCTCAGTCTGATCTCCATTCCCAGGTTTTGGTGCCAAATGTTAGGCATGAAGTCATTAGGAAATCTACACAGGACAGCTAGTCAAAGCTTAACAGATTTATTGAGGGGATAAACCATGGAGAAAGCAGGTGGGTGCCTGAAAATAGTTACTAATGGGGAGCCAGCAGGAAGGAGAAACTGGCTCCAGTTCTTTGTTCTGGGAGCTGTGTTTTAAAGGGAAGGTGATGCTGGGAAGGGAGGGTGCCTACCTAGTGGTGTGTCATCCCTTAATTGGATGGGGGCTTGTTAACTTATGATTTGATTGCTTGCTGGGGTTCTGACATTGCTCTGTTATCACCTGCATGTCATGGGAAAGAAGCTGAAGGAAAGAAGCTGAGGGAGTCCCCCAGGTCACAGAGTCCATTTTATATGTAAAGTTCTTTTTCTGAGACCTGACAATAACCAAAGCACTCACTATGCCTCACTAATAATCCAGACCTGGCAGACTAAAGATTCCATCTCATTTGAACCTTCCTTTGCAGCTTAGAAGAGCATATCCTAGAGAAGATTAGCAACCTGATTTCACAGAAAACTTACTTGCCAAAGCCAACCCGATCTATAAACTACCTTTGTAGTTCCCCAATCCTTGGTTCCTTCTCCTCCTGGGGCCCCTCAGCTCTATCATGCCCCTCCTTTTATTGGGCCCATGTATAATTAAACTTCTCACCCAGGTTGTTTCTTCCAGATTAGAAGCCTTTCAGAACAAAGTTTTTGCCAGAGACTATGATCCTTTCCCCCCATACTCATTAGTTATCCTCATTAGCATATCCAGATACTTCCAGCTTCCACAAGTAGGGACTGCAACGTACTGACAGCTTGAAGCAGCTCTAGAAGATAGACCATAAGGCAAAATTCCCTTAAGATTAAGGGAGTTAGAATTCTTGGTGGGTGAATGTGAGGCTGGGTTAGAATTAGGGCAGTGGCTGGCTAGTAAGCAAAGGAAAACTCCAGGAAGCAGTGAAGCTGCAAGGTGAAAAATATCTCTGAGGAAAATGGCAGTAAACAGTACCTAGCACCAACTTAGCTGCCTGAGTGAGTTATCTATGATCATGCTTCAGCAAAGGAGGAAAAGCAGGAGGGCAGTAGAATAGTTAGTAGAAAATTACAGAAGAAACAGAAATACTTTAAAAGTAAACCCTCCCCACAGTGTTGTGCATCTCAGGTTGCTTCCATTGTGAGAGTGCCCACATGCCCCTCTTGTGTGGATACTCAGTAAAGGATGGCTCTCCCCTCGTGAGAGTGCCTGCACACCCCACTTATGTGTGTAGTCAGTAAGCTTTCAGCCTGCTTGCTTAATCTGTGCTGTGCACTTGAATTCTTTCTCTTGGCACAGCCAAGAACCTGGAACTCAATGCTAGCAACAGTAGGTTCTAATGTCCTCAAATGACCAATTTCTGAGACTCTGAAATTTTAAAGAGAAAGTTTAATGTAAAGCAGGGAGCAGGAAATAAGATGGCTTATTAGTCTAAAAGGTTGTCTCACATAACTGATAGGTTGATAGTATCAAAAGATGAGTGGGTATTAGGATAATGAGCACAATGGCTTTAAATGATATGATTAGAGGTGATTTAATTACTGATCATGTGCAGGTTGATTTAATGCTTGACAAGAGAATTTAGGAATTGGGATGGGGGTTGGTTCTCAGCTGACTCAATTTCCTTCATTAGTAAACATTAGAGGCTCTCTTTTCTGATTATTAGTCTCAAAAGTTAAAACACAGGAATACAAATAAGGGCAGACACAAGGTTTCTATAATCATAAAATAAAGGCTCTTTTTTATACAATCATTATAAAAAATCAAGGGACCTGGGTTACAGCCCAGTAATTGCAGATATTTCCCACTGGCTATTCTAAGATACTAGTAAGTAAAAAAGAAATATGTATATGATTCTGTAATCACAAACATTTGTTAAATCTTTTTGTTTCAATATTACTTACTTGAAAATTCCTAGTTTTCAACTTTTCTGTATTAAAAATTTTAAAATGAGTGATCAACTACGAAATAAACTGAGCTGCAAGGCAATAAAGACATTCATTTGGGAGTCATAGAAATGTGATACTGAGAGCAAAGATTCAAGTAGTAACCCAAATCATGTCCCACATTGATATTTTCAGGCATGGGTTATTAAAGGAAAAGGAAATCACAATAATTTTGTCTTGTTGGTGGTTATTTGCTGCACTCCAATTGTCTTTCAAATTAGAGAGTTAACTGAGTTTTTTACATTGTGGTTTGTTTCTCATGTCTAGATGTCCTTAGGGTTTTTAGGAACACTATTGTTTGAAGCTTTGCATACTGTGACTGTTTGTGATATTTGCATAGAGTAACCTCCAGAATAAACGCATGACTCCATTTGAACTCTTAGCCATAGATAGTCTATTTTTCTTTATTTTTAACAGCTTTAAGCATTATATAATGAATTTATATATTTTTAAAGAACTTTGAAAAGCTATAGAAGCCAAGAAAAGGGAAATTATTTTATGAAATACACATAAATTCAGCTTCAACAAAAGTACATTACATAGCTTATTCACACATCAGAGAAAGAAAGGTTTTAAAAATACTTAGCACCTAAATTCCAAACAGATATTGGATTATCTCATTGGTGGGGGCATACCTTAGTTGATCGCATATGTGATCAGCCACAGAAGCAATCAACTAACTGATAATTAATATGCTAGTCTTATGGCTTTCAACCAGCATGAAATATCCTTGAAGCAATGGTCAGACCAGTGCTTCCATGACTAGACAACTGGGTGTAATCACATGGCCAAGTTGACACCAGAACTTCACCATCACAGACCCCAAAGTTCCTGAGACACTCTATCTCTTACCTTTCAGATAATTTAGTTTTAGTTTTTCATTAACATACTTTTATTTGTATCTGGTGGTGAAATTAATCAGCTTAAAAATTTTGTTCTGGTCCTTTTCAATCAGAAAGTTCTCCTGAAAATTGTCTCACAGGTATTCTAAGGAGCTCATATAAACATAGGTGGGGCAGAATATCCCTTCTGCTTCACAATGATAATGCCACAGCACCTCTTATACTGAGGATTGTTGATAATGCAATGATTGGTCATCCCTAGGAACCAGTTTCCAAGGAAAATTGGCATGATCCCAAGGATAAACATTTAAGGACAAATGGCATACAAATTTAGCTTGTAACAGAGCGTTGCCTTCCCCTTAGAAGCTACATAATTTGAGCATGAGTATTTGGTATTCCTTTGTGATTTTCTAACTTTTGGACTGTGTAACAGAGAAGGTATTTCTAGAGAAATACTTAATTGCTCTGTGATAGTAAGTCCAGATCGTTAACCACCGGGGATAGAATAGCATATTTTTCACAATGAATTATTTATTATAATAAAAGGAAGACATTATCTTAGGAGCAACCATTATTTGTTATATGAAATTCAAATAAAACAAAATTCAAAGAGGAAAACAAAAATCTTTCATAAATGTGGTTGATCTTTATGTGCATTTTCTTCCAAATGCTTTCTTGCCTGTTTATATGTACACTTGTGCATTTGCATAATTTCATCAGACTGAATTTTCATTAACTTATGATCTTATCACTAAATAATAATAATAATAATACACTTTGACTTATATTAGCTTTTGCAAAACCCACAGTTTTGTGTATTGTGCGTTAGGGTTTGTGGTCCATTATTCACTTCCCTTTAGGAGTATTCACCTGCTGATAATTGGATGTTTTGAGACATCACAAGGAAACCATGGTGCAGTCACTTTATTCTGGTTTGTCCTAGTCAGCTAATTCATCTACACAACAGAGGTATCTTTGAATTCATCTATAATAATATTTTTGCAACATTTTTAAAAAATTGTAGTATATTGGATTTTTATTTTATTTAAAGAAAATAAAAAAATTGATGTAACTCTTACTTTTTAGTATATTAAATCACTAAAGCTCACTTTCTCTAAACATACCCAGTTCAAATGCTGTCTTATGAATTTTTCATTAATTATCAGTAATGAAAGTAACTTTCATATAAATTTAGAAGTAATTCTTAGAGGGAAAACTGTTCACACTCTAGAATTTCAGGAGAAAATTTCTTGGTGTGGTTAAAGATGTTAGAAAATAACATCTTGGATGAATTTTTGGAAATGCAATTTTTCTTTTCATCTGAAAATTAGTGATTCTGGGACAGGTTTATTTGGAGATTAAAATGCCAGTATAGATTTATTTGACAGAGGTAACCTTGATTTAAGCCAAGTGAGAGTCTAAAGGTGATTTTCTGAGTTAATGCCACCTTAGAAGGCACTGCTTACTCCTTGCAAAATCACCATGAGTGAGTTTTTCTTCCCAAAATTGAAATCAATTTTTATAGCCATTTTATTAGTCAAGGTTCCCTGGAGAAACAGAACCAAGAAGAGATATCTGTAATTATGAGATTTTTTAAAGTGTCTCA
>PVIY010029383.1:0-32082 GCA_004026745.1 Myrmecophaga tridactyla
GAAACAGACTCCCTTCACCCCCATCCTGGGTGCTCTATTATAATGCTTAAGGCAGGTAATCCTTTATGCCAAACTAATTTGACCTGGTTGTGTTTTATATTGCATTAGCTATCTTCAATTTATTTCACCCTGAAGGGAAAGTTCTTGTAGGGGGACCCAGAGACAATTTTCCTGATTCAGTCTTTTAAGCTGCCATCAGACAGATTGGCAGGAACATATAGGCAATCAGCATGTCTATGGGGTAACTCTGCTGAATCTAGAACAGAGCCTGGGACCCACAGTGGGAACATAGGCTTACCCTGTACTGTGCCTGTGAGGGGATAAGGAAGGGGAAGCAAGGGCCACAACCTTATTCTAGCATTTTTTTTTTTTTTTTGACATGGGCTGCCACCAGGAATGGAACCCGGGTCTCTGGCATGGCAGGAGAGAACTCTGTCTGCTGAGCTACCATGGCCCTCCCCTTCTAGCATTTTTTAAAGCTAGGATTTCTTAGTTTGGCATTTGTCCAGTTACTGCAATACTTTTTTTTTTTTTTTTTTGAATTTCTAGTAAAATTTTTTTTTTTTTTTGAATTTCTAGTAAAATGGCTCTGCCATTTTTTACGAGTTATTCAAAGCATCTTTCACTGCCATCTTGGTTAAGTGGACCAACATGTAATCTGCTTCTTCCTACTTTTTTTCTCATGTACCATTTTCTTTTAGTAAGCTTAGAGATGTTTGATTGAAATGTATATTGTTTATTAATTGTTTTTAATTTTGTTTCTCATCCTGAGGAAGAAATATGTGGCGTAAAGGTGTTCAAAAAATCTTGTATTTTTTGGAAAATAATAATTGTACCAAAATATGTTAGGTTTTTATAAATGAAGGATGTTTATTGTAATTGCTAGAGTAATCACTAAAGAACAGTAAAAGATATAAATCTCACAAGCTAGAACAAAGGTAAACAGTACAGTATGAAAATTATTTAAATGATCCAAAAGAAAGCTCTCTTTGTATTGTAAGTTATATGGTAAAACAAAAGCACGAATTGTTCACCTAGTCTTGGTAAGGTTTTTACAAAAAATGAATCACTTTAATTCTCAGTGTTTCTAATATTTTAAATTTCTGTAAACTAAATAACAATAGTTTACCATTTTTATCTTCCCTATAAATTTACAACCAACACTCAGAAGTTTTTATGTTTAAAGGTCAAAATATTGACATTTTTAAATGTCACAGGAGAATCGTATACTAGCCATAGAATATGAATATGGCTTTGCACAGTTTCAGCTTGCATGATCATGTCTACAGCCTCACAGTATAAGTAAATCTTCTTCCCTTCTTGCCACTGTAAATGTAAGGGGACTCTGTAAGGGTAGGAGACATGCAAGTGGACCTGCCTCTCCTGTTTATGTTTCATGTGGCATGAGGCACGTGAATTAAGAACGTCCTTCGTGTGGCATTGATTCTGACAGAACGTATATGTATTCCTTGCATCATATTTTTTCCCAAAATAACCTACTGACTCCATGAAACTAGTTACCAATACTGACCATGTTTTCATTATATGGATAACAAGTTGACGATTCAGAAAAATTCATGCCTGTGCAGCAAGTTCTTGTAGAGGGTTTAAAATTCTATACTACTGTTTGATGCGTTGATGGCATTAGAAGTGGCATTATATGTATTCATATGAAAGCTACCAAACACTAATGTATTTACAATAATAATGTATTGCTTTGTTTATAATAAAGGTGTCTAAATGATTAGGTTGGAGCAGCGTTGCAGAGGGACTTAAATGTCAACTTGGAAAATGTGTACTTAATTTGGAAAAAGAATGCCAAAAATTTTAGCAGCACTACTTAGAATATTAATGGCTGATATGTAATAAAACTTAATCTTTGCAAGGCACTCTTTTCAGCACTTGACATGCACTAATTAATTTTATTCTCATATTTATTAGGTGTTATTATTCCCATATTAGATATGGGGAAATTGGACACAGAGTCTAAATGATTTGATCAAATATGCACAGCTAGGATGTGGCAATGCTGGAATTTAAACTCAGGCTGTTTGGTCTAGAGTATGTGCTCTTGGTACTATATCTTGCCATGACCTATCACTAAACTACATCATGCAATCTCTAATCCTCTCCAGTACACTATCCTACATCATCTTCAGAAGATGGTTTATAGGCAGAGATTATAAGTATGTGATAGTTGAGAAATATTTTAGTTTTGTATAGTCTGGGAGATTATATTCAATTTTAAATTGAAAGATCATCGGAGCAAGACTTATTATAAATGACATGACTGGAAAAAAGAGGAATATCACTTTTTCTCACTTTTATTTTCAATAATTATAATCAAATAATTGAAATTTTTTTCAACATAAGAATGAGCATAATTGCATTTTCGTAAGTATTTATTTGTCCTATTTTGATTTACCAGTGTTATCCATTCTTCTATTAGCCATTCTTCTTTTCTCTCATTTTCTTCCAGTGCCTTGGCTAAATGCCTACAATTGAAAATAAAATTCAAATGTGATTTAGAGTCCAGCTTCCCTGAGAAACCCCAGAACTCCCAGCCTGCTGGTGTACATGTTGTCATGAATTCCCAGGGGCCAGGCTGCATCATATTCGGTGGCCCATAGGACACTAGCATCTGATTTTGAGGAAGACTAACTCCTTGAATACCTTTAAAAGAAAAGCACAGTTTCAAAAAAGTTCTGTTATCTTATTGGTATTAAAATGCCCAAATTTAAAAAAAAGTATAGTTTCAGCAAAGTACTATTTTCTTATTGGTATAAAATATTCAAATTGCCTAAATTCTGAAGAACCCCACAACCCATATCTCCACTGACCAACATAAACAAATGTGCTGGGTTTGATGTACTTTCTGTGGGTTTTCTGAACTATGGAGATGTGACTGCTGTGTAATTATTTATATTCTCAGTGATCATGCAATAGAGAAGAGTAGACATGTTTTTTGCTATTTGGTAACTTAATAATAGCATGCCAGAGATCAATAAAGTTCACTTTTTTCAGATTAAAAAAAGTGAAAGGTGCATCTCATTGTTTTAAAATGATTGTGGCTACCTTACAATGAAAAAAAATTAATTGAAAGCACCGCAGGCTAGTGAGCGAAGCTCTTCTTTAGATGCCTCAGGGAAACAAAGAATGTGATGTGTCCTCTAATGAAAACCTCGACAATGTTGAGAAGACATTTAAAAATGTTTCTTGGGAAACTAAGAATAACACTCAAATGCTATGTGCATGATATCTGGATGCAATACTTTAAAGAAAGGAACATGTAATCCTTTCTAAGGACAGGTCACCTCTGCCTGAATGTGGTAAAATTACTCAGTTCTGATCTGGAAGCTGAGCTTCTGGTGGGAGTTGACTGCTCCAGAGGCTGGCAGACAGAGGATAGTGGACAAGAGATGTTAAAATTTCAGTGACAGGCCCTGGCGGTACCACACAGGACATACTCTGTTCATCTCACTTGTTTCTAATTTAGAAAAAGGACACTGTTTTGCTTGCTAATGGTTAGGTCTGGGATTTTCTTATAGGTACTTGCACTCTCTCTCCCTTTTAACTGAGTTACCATCCAGTTTATTTGATCTCCATTTTATTTTTCACTTTTAAATGAGGTCTAGAAAGTGACATCTGCAGTGATGTTACGAGGCCACTCCATGCTCCAGCCAGCAAAGCAGGAGAGGGACTGTCCCTTTTTCCCAATGTGTGGAATCTTCCTGAACCTCTAGGAAGATTTTTCTAAGCTAGTTATATAAATTCCTAAACTTGAACTCCACCATTTTTGTTTCAAGTTACTCATCTAAGTGTGTTCATACAATGAATAATTATTTGTGGAGTAACTGAAATGGGCAGGACACTTTTGGTGCTCAGACAACAGCAATAAACAAGATAGACCAAATAAATGATTTAGAAGATGACTGTATTAACTTTTGGGGGATTTAAAGTCTACTTCTTATCCATAATTTATTTACTTCATAATTTCATCATGAGAATCAATATTTATTTCCATTTCTATTCTAAGACAATGAGATATTCATTATTTATTCTTTTTTTTTTTTTTTTTTTACATGGGTAGGCACTGGGAATCGAACCTGGGTCCTCTGGCATGGCAGGCAAGCATTCTTGCCTGCTGAGCCACCGTGGCCCACCCCATTATTTATTCTTTTACTTACAATATTAATGGATGTCTTATTATATATTTCTCCCAGGTTGGTAGCCATGTAGACTCCGAACTCAATGTTTAATAAAAAATAATATTTAAGCATAATGGTGAAAACTAGGCTATTTATTTCATTTGTGAGATCCACAGATGGGTTTTTTACATGTCATTTTATATAATGTCAACTGTCTTCAGTTACTATAGATACAGTTTGTAATGAGAGACTACAACTGGGAAAAAAAAATCAAAACTACGAATAAGTATCAGGAATATAAAGTACAGGTAAAGACTGAGGAAATACAGCCAAGCAGGACAGTGGTTCTCTCTGGAAGAGGAGCTTCAGAGACATGAATTTGAAAGAGGCCTTCAGCAATTCTTACAGATAACTTAAAATTTTAAAACCCTAAACGATAACAGCCTGTATATCTTTTGTTAAATATGGCTGACACGGATACAGGTGTCAGTCTACTCCTTACCTGGACCCATTAAAACAACAAGAAACACAAAATTTTATTGTCAGTGATAAACATCTGTAAATGTAAAAGCTATTTGGGAAGCAGTCAGCTTTCATTATTCTGTTATTTCCCATGCCATATACCAACTTGCAGAGCATCTCTAACGTGAATATTAAATAGCAATGGATTTATTTAAAATGCTCCCTTTGCCTTAAACACCACCCCTTCCTCCAGGCTATGATTAACAGACATATAACTTAGCATATTGTTTTCCTTCTCCTAAAAATCTAAGGAAAATTGTTTTATTGAACTTTTGACCTGTACATCTTAAAACTCTAAAAGCACAAGAATCTGGCCGCAATCTGCTATCATGAGATTCATCCCACCACATTGTTTTGAACGAGACCCTATAGCCAGGCTTAAGCCTCTAAAATATGTTCTACCCTAGGCTGCAAGGCCCCAATTTACTAAGAGTGTATGGCGTACGAAAAAGTTGTAACCATTACTGGAATTCAGATTAACATAAAGGAAGATATACCTCCATACCTCAGTTCAATGAAATCCTCACTTTCTGCTCTCTGGTTTAGCAAAGGGAAAACTTGGCTGTGTTTATTATGTTTAGGTCAAGATCACACTGCATTAATGACTGACTTGAGATTCAAGCACTGACAAAGTAGGGAGCAGCAAGAGTGCCTTCAAGCCAGTAGGGCAGAATTTCCACTTAATACTCAAATAGATTTATTTTTTAAGAGATGCTGGCTTGTCATCCATTTTCATTTGTTGAGTACATATCACATTTCCTCATCTAAGCAATATCACAGACATTCAATATGAAGAAATGAGATACTTCCCCTGTCTTTCAAAATTAGAAAACATGAGAGCCTGGAGTAAGACCCTGCTGTCTAATTACACATCCTCTGACGGATGGGCTATGTCATTCCCAGATTACTGATGTTACGGAGCTCTTTGGAGCAGACTCACTACAAAGATTTACAGCAAGCCAAGTTCTCAATCTGTTTGGAAGATTGTTGGATTGTGCAATAATCAGTTTCCTTTTTCATTATATGCCACTTTGATTTTTCAAAATCTACGTGAGAATAATATTGTATATCATACTTACACATAGTTGAAGAGAAACCAGGAATATTGTGCTTTCTCTTTCATCTTGCATACTCTTATTTTATTTGCATAAAAACCTAGCCTAGCATAGATTAAAAATTGGTTGCTTCATAGATATTAAAAATGTCTTTTTTTTCTTTTTGGCTGCAATTCTTTCTGCAGCCTTTTCTTCTTACTCTTTCCTCCATTGTTAACTTGTCTATCTTGTTCTTCCTTTTCTTTTTATGATGTTATTAATTTCCGGCATAGAACAAATAGCCTTCACGTCTTTTTTTTTTACCCAGAGTTCTGTAATTTCATTTTTGTGTGTGTGTTCAAGTATTCCTCCCCTACAAGCAATTACAAATGCTCTGTCAGCATCAAGTAAGTACATGCTTTTACTGATTACTTGATAATTATTCCTGACATTACTAAGTTCTTTCAAATATTAATGTGTACCATTCTTGGGGTTCATGACAGTAAAAGATTTGATCATATTTTCGAAAGAGAAAGAAATGTATGTTGAAAAGTATTTGTGCTCCATTTTCTCCATTTGTTCATGAAAAAGGAATAAGTGCATGTGTAGCTAATGTGATGTGCAGAAGATAAAATGATTCCTCACTGAAAGTAAGTGATCTTGATTTTTGCAAAGAACAATGCTAGTCATGGATAAAGACTTTTGAAGCCAGCAAATTTATCACATTTGTATTGATTGATTCTTTGACAAATATTTATTGGATGCTTACCATATGGCAGGAAGAGTGCTATAATCTAGGGATCATTGATAAAGGAAAAAAAAAAGTTGGATCTTCCTCTCTTTGCTGCTTTCAGATTGTTTACCATTGTTTACCAGATAGTCAGATGAATAGATTATTGAAGTTGTAACTTTGATAAGGACTGTGAAGGGGTGGCACATGGTGCCAGGATACATAGTATGAAGGGCTTACCTTGTCTGTTTTAAGGGGAAGGAAAGAAAATTGATGAATGATTCAATATTTAAAGGATGCACTGGGAATAAATTTGCAAAGATAATTGTGGGCAAAGACTGATTTTTGAGAAGGAAAGCTGCAGAGTAGAGTGCAGAGAGGGAGACTGAGTCTGAAGCAAGATCCAAGAGAGACATGTCCATACTGGGCCATACCCTAAATTAAAATTATTCACAGAAGTTTAATGAGACATCTTTTCAAGCTTTTAAACAGGCTGGAAATATGATCAGATTTTGAAAGTGCCTGGCTGGAGATCTAGGAAGAGAATTTAAGAACCTATTGCAGTACTTTAGGTGAAGGTTAATAAGGGAAATTACAATGATAATAGTAGAGAAGGAAAGATGAGTAAGAATTTAGAAATAATAAGACAGGACTTAGTAAAATGGAAAGGGAGGTGAAAGAATGTTAAGAATATCTTCTAGATTACTGACTTGCACAACTGGATATTTTACACATTGGAAGAGGTTGAATTTTGGGTGAAAGATCATGATTTCCCTAAGTGTGTCTTTGAGTGTGTTCAGTTTGAAAGTACTTAGGACTTCCCAAGCAGAGTCGGATAAATAGTTGGCTATATAAACTAGATTACAGGTGGAAATTTGAGCCAATCTTTGCTTAACAAATGTTTAATGAATGAAGAAAGAAGCACTTGTTTGAATTAATCAAACATAAAAGTAGAGGTAAGTCCTATTTTGGTCTTGTGACCCTGAGCCTTTTTCACTATGCCATGCTGCTACATCTTGACATTTTATTTTTATGAGAGAGCTCTTCAACAGCTCTTAATTAGACTCATTGACAGTTATCTCAAATTTATCCTGAGATAATAAATGCTTTGAGTGACCCACCCAGATCCCTGGGCTGCTCTAAGTATTGACTGGTAAGTCTTATAAATCATCCTTTCCAGAGTCTCTCTTCATCAAGTAAAGCCAGCTCACCTGGGAGCTCTGCCTACCCGGCAGCCTTCAGACAATGTCTGACTCGTATAAGGTACAAAAGGCTAGAGTCTTTACAGGACAAATTTGCTGTGTAGTTTATACTCCAGAGACATCAAGCTATTTAGATCCTGTTGAAGCTAAAGAAAACCTGAGATTACATTCTTGTTTAACCCCTTTCCAGCTCCCTCACTCCCTTTCAGATTTTTTGCTAAAAGAGCAATCCCTCATGTTCCTATGCTGTGTTACAATCACCCTCAAACTGAGTGGCTTGGAAATAATAACAGCAATTATTTTGCTCACAATTGAAATATGGGCATGGATCCATGGAGGCAGTTTGTTTCTGTACTACTCATATGTAATTCAGGTATAAGAAATCATCTTGAGACTCGATGGCTGATGCTGGCTATACTCAAACAGCTGCAAGCTGGAACAGGTGGGGCTCTTTGGTCATCTCTCCCTATTTCTAATAGTCCTTCTATATAATCCAACCAGCGGCTTCAGGGAAGCTGGCCTTCCTATCTGTTAACTGAACAGTCTGAAGACCTGTATCTCAAGACAGAGAGTCAGGAAGAAGCTCTATCCTTCTCAAGGTTTAGCTTTAGAAGTCACACAGCCATACTCTGTTGGTGGAAGCTGTCAAACCCACGAAGGGGTCAGAAATTGCCTTCACTTTTTGTGAGGGGATGTGGTAAGGTTTTGAAAGAACAAATGGAAATGGACCTATTGCTGTGACAACTTTTGGAAAATACAATTTGCCACACTTCAATAAATCACATTCACCTGGATTCCTGTCTAAGGTTCTGCTTCCAAGGAACCTAATGAAAGACACCAGGAAAGTGAGTTTGACTCATATCCTTCTCATATTTTGGTGTGGACAGTTTCTAACTATTTCTAAAAACATTTTTAATAGTATTCATTGTTTCATTAATTATGCGTTTCACATAAGCTTCTGTTAATATAATCTTAGTGTTTTTAATATGTCTGTTCACTCTGTAGACAGTACCAGTGGAAATGTATCAATCAGAAATATATTCTCTTGCATCATTATGCATTTCATTTGGGATTTTCAAGAAATATCTCTTTCAAAATTAGGTATTTCTGATTTCTTATAAAAAACATCATAATATGCCAGATAAAATTTTTTTTTCTGTTAGATTTTATCCAGTCCTTAAGATTTGGAAAATGAAATTTTATTATCTAGTATCAATGGAATTCCATTAAATTTCATAATTTTTTCTTCTCAAACTGGCATAGTGTATAATTTAGAAAAGGATAAAGATAAAGGATATTTATTCTTCAAGCATTAAATTGAGATAAAATACAGTGAATCTGCCTGAACTATTTTATTCCAATAAGGAGTAAGAGGGAGTGGAAAATAATCAAAGCCCTTCTAAAGCCGCTGGAGAGTTCCTGAATTTTGGGTCAAGGTAGGTTTGGGCAGGTCATTGCAAAAGATGAAGGGAGAGGGATGAGTGATCTCATTGGATGACTCACACGAGAGACTGAAAAACAGAACTCAGTGTCCAAGGCCTTGTCCCTTTCTCTTAAGGACAGCTGTAGAAGTCTGTGGGAGTAAAACTGAGCTGGAAGTGCAGAGCTCTGGCCATTCTAGATTGGAAAATTTATTTATGGGAGTACCAAGCGCTGTTGTTGGTGTGGCTGCTTTATCCTTTGAATTTATAGCTGGGTCATTAACGGATTATATTCTAAGCCCAATTTTGCTTTTCTGTGTTTTACTGTTGTAAAACAAGTTATTTTCATACAGTATACATGTAAGTAATCTTTCAGCTCTACAATCTGGAGCAACACAAGTTGTTGATGTTAATTACCCCTCTGCCACCTGTGTTTTCAGTGAAAGGCTTTGCCAACTGACTTAGGTTTAATTTTTGTTGTGATTAGAAGTTCTGAGAAAGATTTTTCAAATATGTAATTTAAGTGCTGAGATAAAATATTTAATTGAAAATATTTCTCAATGGGCACTATGGGCCGGTCCCACTGTTAGGCAATTTATATAAACAAATTCTCACATATGCACAATGAGCCTAATACGTTCAGAAGTCAATAAATGAGAAAACTGAGAAAAATTAAGTTTCCTTCACTCGGTAAAAGAGAAAGTAAATTTAAAAAGCTGAGATTTTAACCCATGACTCTGACTCGAAAACTTATGCTTATTATGCTACTGCTGGTATTCAAATTGAAGAAAATGATCAATAAATTCTTGAACAAATGCTTGAGAAATTCTAAACAATATGATTTAGGAAAATGAATGGGTTTTATCTGGAGCCTATTAATACTTTTAGTTCTATTATCTCTATCATTTAATTGAAAAGCTGTATATTATTTTCTTAGCATTTTGTGCTCTCAAATAATAACATAGTGTTTGTAAGCAAAATAATAACTACAAATTAATTTCTAGGAAGTTTGTAAGTTGTTTTAACTTCTGTTGGATTGATACTAAATTAATAATGAATCTTTACACTTTAGTTCCCATATGTTCTGTCTTTCATATGTTGTAAATCAATTATAATTTTATATCAAGCATTTAAATAAAATATTAGAAGACATTAGATTAAGCCTTGTGAATTTAATAAACCTATGAGTTATAAATAACCATTCTTTAATTGTTTGGTAAATTAATACTAAGTTTGCCACATTATTTTTCTCTGAACTCAAATTTTACATAATTCTCTAACCTAATGATTTAAATAATTGAGTTGTAATAAAAAAAAGTTTCCAAACTAATAAAATTAACAGGCTATATTAAGAACAAGACCCATATAATATTGCTCAGCAATCATTTTTCATACTTGAAATTCTGCTAGCTAATAGTTGGATATAGAATAGCACCTTTGAAGTTGATGTTGACATGTCTAAACTGCAATCAACTCATTTCCTAACAGTTTTTGTGCAGTATCTTTGTTTTCTGCACACAGAGCATATTCTTTAACTCATCTATAATGACATTTACATACAGTAACTATCAACATGATCTTATGAACATTTTTCCATCTGAAATTGCCCAAGAATTGTGAAATAGATTACTTGCTTCTGATCTGTCGCAGTCAATCAATCTCTCTCTCTCTCAACATTTCTATTAAAGCTACTTCACATTCCATATATACCACTAATATCTACTAAATAAGGGCACTTTTTTTTTGCCTGACTTAAACTTCTGTATCTTAATGATAGGTATCAACTATAGTAAGTGTCTCTGCATATCTATTTTAGATGCTGGAGTTGAATCTTTGAACAAGTTAGCTGTAGAGGGGATGAGACCTCAATCTAAATATAAATTCCCCCAAATTCTGGATGACTGCTGAAAATTTTTATGGTGAATAAAATATCAACTCATAGCAACTGAGCACTCTTATATTTATATCATTCTGCATTCCATGGAGGAAATTATGTGTTAGCCTAACACCTATGAATTAAGGAACAACAAAATTTTCCAAACCAAAGCCTTTCATTTTATCAAAGATCTATTTTATAGCCTTATGTATAATGTCTATATTTTAGACTTTTAAGAGATATTATTTATAGTTCTCTACCCTTTCTGTGGAATTTCGATCAGATTGTTTAGTTGCTTTTTTAGTATTTTTCTGAATACTTTTGTCGAAAGATTTCCCACTGATTTTTAAGGCCAACTCAATTCTTTCGCATAATCTGCAAGAATCTCCATTATTAGACTCCTTACTCTCACCCCAAATTTAACACCTAAACTCCTATCTACTGCATTCTACTTATACTGAAGTTGTTTTAGTTTTTTTATATATTCCAGGGTCATTTCCGCCTCAAAGAGTCCATGCAGACTAATTCCATTGTCTCAGGGGCTCTTGCCATCATCTGTGCCTATTCAGCGCTGATGGATTTTTCAGTTCTCAATGTAAATTTCACTTTCCTCATGTCAAGATCAAATTTTCCTATTAAGCATTCATATTACACACTGTACTTGTTTTACTTTTTCTTGGTAATATTATCAACATTATTATTATTTCTTTAGGCATTTTTGATTTATTACCCCTCTTCTCCGTTGGACAGTAGCAGGAGAACAGACAAAATATCTGAATGTTCCTACTTGCCCCAGGCCTTGTATCCAGTAGATGCTCAACAAATACTGATTTAAAGAATGCCTGAAGGAACCAACCTAATTATTTTTCTTGCATTTGAACAGGCAATATTATCTCTGGGTGTTACGGTATAGATTTTAAATTGCCATCTTCCCTTCAGCTGATTAGGAAATCTTAAATTGATTTTTCTGAGTTACCTATTTTTAAATAATTTGAAATGGAAAGGAGTATCACTAACGATTCACTACATAACATACGTTGCACTAGAATTTTTAGTCACAAGTTTTCTTTCTCTTATTAGCCCATATAAAATAAGTGAATGGTGAGAAAATAAATGGATTAATTTTCATTATCTCAATGTATATCTAAAGGATGACTTAGACTCAATATGTATTGCTTGTATTACTATTAGTATAATAAAATACCATTATAATTTTATTGCTGCTACATAACTGCACAGTCTTAGTGGTTGTTGAATGGGAATAGAATTGGAGACAGAGAATTTGGATGAGATCATAAAAATATATTACATATATATACGATTTTTTTTCCCCTGAGGTTTTGATTTTTCTAGAAACTGACAAAAACTTCACTAAAATGAAATTATTCAGATGGTCTTTTTCACATACTTTAAGTGATAGTGTAAATTGCTATTGTGTTGCTGGAAAGAAATGTCTAGCAATAGAACTTTCATTATTTTATGTAGTAATTTAAATTTTTAATAATGTTGTGGACATAGCTAGATATACCCAAAGAGAAATGTGTCCAAGTAGTTTCAATGCAATACCTTAGATATTCTAAAACTTAGAAATATAATAAATGTCCATTAATTTGGAAATAGTTATATAAAATTGCTATATCTATACAATGTAATAGTAAGCATTCACTGAAAAAGTAACATTTAAGGTTATTTAGATCTTAGAGGATATAGATTTGGAAAATGATGTTGGCATAATGCTAAGTGAAAGCTGATACAAAATGGTGGATCACAAATGTAAATTAAAATTCATATTTTCTGCACACATACAAATATACAATATAATGCTAAATAAATAAAAAAAATGTGTGTGCTGGTTTGAAAGGAAGTATGCCCCTAGAAAAGCCATGTTTTAATCAAAATCCCATTTCATAAAGGTAGAATAATACCTATTCAATGCTGTATGTTTGAAACTGTAATCAGATCATCTTCCTGGATGATGTCAAGAGTGGGTGTTAAACTGGATTAGGTGATGACATGTCTCCACCCATTTGGGTGGGTCTTGAATGGTTTATTGGCGTCCTATAAAAGAGGAAACATTTTGGAGAAAGAAAGAGATTCGGAGAGAGCAGAGAATGCTGCAGTACCACAAAGCAAAGAGTCCATGAGCCAGCAACCTTTGGAGATGAAGAAGGAAAATGCTTCCCGGGGAACTTCATGAAACTGGAAGTCAGGAGAGAAAATTAGCAGATGACTCCGTGTTCACCATGTGCCTTTCCAGCTGAGAGACAAGCCCTGCCTGTTCACCAAGTGCCTTCTCACTTGAGAGAGAAACCCTGAACTTCATTGGCCTTCTTGAACCAAGGTATCTTTCCCTGGATGGATACCTTTGATTGGACATTTCCATAGACTTCCTTTAATTGGGACATTTTCTCAGTCTTAGAGCTGTAAACTAGCAACTTATTAAATTCCCCTTTTAAAAAGCCATTCTGATTTTGGTATATTGCATTCCAGTAGCTAGCAAACTAGAACAATGTGCAATAGTATAACAATTTAAAATAAAGGTATGTTATACATCACACTTATGCAAACAACCACACAGTTGGAAAAAAGTGAGAAGAAGTATATCAAATGTTATCTTTTTTCTGTGTAAGGAATTATGGGTGATTTTTCTTCTGTTCATGCTTCCTTGTATTTTCTAAAAACAATTATATGAATTGAAGATTGCATATATATTGCTTTTATAATGAGAGGGCATATTATTTGTAAAGTTATCTCACTAACTGAAACTTTGTAGATTTAGCAATGAAGGCATCGGTGTGATTATTCCTGATTCCAATGCTGTTTGGTTTCATTTTATATTAACTACACCTTCTATTTGCACTGTCAGTGGATAGAAATCTGTATATTGTGTTATTTTGTAAATGTGTACTGCACCAAGAGGTTTAAATCATTTCCTTTTTTTTAAGTTTATCATTATAGTTTTCCTCCTTATGCAATGTGTTCTGATATAGATAGATTGAAAAAAGGAATAACATTATCAATATTCTATTTCTCATGAAGTAGGAAGTGATGATTAATCCATACATTGATTTTTATATGTGAGGTCTTCAAAGACAGCTGCATCTTGATTATCCTTTGAGAGTTATATTTTTCCTTTGAGAGCTTATCCTGACAGAAAGATACTTGAAAATTGAATTTTTATGTTAATGTCATATATCTGAAATTTAAATGTCTTGATTTACAAAGGTTTTGTAGACTCAAATACCATTTTTAAAAAACTTCCTTTCATTAAGAACTTTTGCGAATAGAAGAAAATAACGTTTGTCAGCAAATAAAGATAATCAGCATACAGAAATTACTGAGTCATATTATATGTTGATATTGAAATAATCAGCTTCTTGACAATGTTTTTCTTTTTGTTTTCCGCATGGGCAGGCACCAGGAATCGAACCCAGGTCTCCAGCATGGCAGGCGAGAACTTTGCCACTGAACCACCATCACACTGCCCTTGACAATATTTTGCTTTTCATATCTTCATAGGAATGTGTTTGCTCTGGAAAACTACAGATTGATGGGTAAGATTTCTGACTTTACAGACGAGTGGAAAACAGCAGGCTTTCTACTTGTAAACAATGTCATAAGAATATGGGGATGATATTAAATTTCTTCTAAAGTATAGAATCAAATTATTTCTAGCATTTAGACCTTGGTAAATGTTAGGCTCACTTTTTCCTCAGAATATTCTCCTTGCTTGGCATCTGTTGTACTGCTTTCTCTGCATTTTTCTCCCTGTTTCTCTGACAGCTCCTTAATGGCCCCCTGTTAGCAGTAGTAGGAGAAACAGAGGAAAGGAATTGAGCCAAGCCAAGCGGGATGAAAATAAACTTTGTTTCCTCTGTTAACCTTTCTACCATGAGCCTTATCACAGTTTCAGTTGTACAACTAATATTAGACTAGGCACCAACGGTGCAATGGAATTATACATCTACCACTGGGTAGTAACCCTCGCCCACATATGCCTATATAGCTTTTCACATTTGATTAGGAGAGCAGGCAATATGGTGAACTATACTTCTCTGTTTCTGTGATTATCGCCCTGTCGACTGTATTCTTTCAGGCAAGGGACTGTGACATATTCATCATCATATTTACACTGGTCAGCTTTGTAAATGAACAAATGCAGGGTAGAAATAAAATGGGGCTCTGCTAATACCCAATCGATGAACATCTTGATCCCACACTGTGGAAGCATTATAGGTATATATATTACAGTATAACTCTGTAGTTTGGAAGAATTGGTTTAAAAACTATGCTTTTTTTGTGTCTTAAGTGTTCATAAGTGAATCATCAGGGCTATGGGACAAAAAGGAGAGGTACAGGCTGGTCTACATCATTTTCCCATTTCAACAAGAATGACTTTCACTCTTACACTCTTATTTTAAATATACACGCTTCCAGATGGATTTATGACTTCTGCATGAATTGTAGAAAACTGCAAAGAGTATATTTTCCTTCCTTTCTTTAGCAACAACAGCTGAAAAATCTATAAATCTGCAGTTTTCTTGAACCCGAGAACTGAAGTAGCAGAGCAACCAAATAACTAAAATTTAAGGAACAAAAGGTGCCACCAAGAAGAGACTGGGCATGCGCACTTGATTAACCTGGCAGCGTCAGAGGCTGCCGAGACTTGTTAGAATAATTTTACTGACATTATTAATGGATTTGTAAAGGCCAAGTGTGGGCTAACCAGAGAGCACAGAATCTTTGGGCTGAGAATACACAGGAGGACTTTGCTCCCTTCGTAGGCTTTTCTCCACAGATGTCACCAGGTTCTCACAAAAATCATTGGCAAGAGTCTTGAGGACGGCTTCCTCGTGATGCGCGGCTGGGGTGGGGGGACAACAGCCACTGGGAGAAAATAAACCCCTTTCCCATTCCGTCTCTCCTAGCTCTCCTCTGGAGTGAAAAACAAACACTGTAATACTTAATATAAACCCACATCAACTGGGAGAAGGTAACGGAAAATGAAAACCCTCTGTCCTCTGCTAAGGACAAGGACACAAATGGGCAAAGACATACACCTGGGGTGGGCTCGAGCTCTGAGAAGGCCCTACCCCCAAGGTACGGGAACAAAGTGCCTGCCTAGGAAAGAGGACTCATCAGAGCCAAGTTGAACCCACCTCCCCTGTCCCTCACATTCAGGCTAAAATGGCACAAGTGGTGCAAACTGCCAAGGGGGGAGGGGTGGAGAGCACAGTCATGGACCCTTCTGAGGCACAGCACAAGAGGAGATATAAAGCTGAAGGTAAAGCAGAAATTGAGAAAAAGCCTCTTGCAAAATACCTTTTCACTTAAAAACAAGGTAACACTAAAAGAAATACGAAGCACATGGTCCATAGTAACATGAATCCCAAATCCAGAGAAATTTTTTGACTCTTTTGATTCAGTGTCCTATCCAAAAGCCTGAGTAAGGTACTCTAGATTAGGCAGACTATCATAATTCACTTAAGTAAATACTGTAGGTGCAAGGGTAGTTCAGTGGTAGAATTCTCACTGGCCATGTGGGAGACCCCAGTTTGATTCCTGTCCATGTGCTTCCCAAAAAACAAACAAAGAAACAAAAAACAAAAATTCAACAAACGGCACTGCAATAACCGGGTACTCACGTGGAAAAATAATGAAATGTGAACCTCGTCATACAGCATACAAAAAAAAAAAAAAAAAGGAATTACGATGCGGTTTCCCAGATCTTGATAATTACCCCTATAAGACCTGATTAAAGACAGGTCAAATGCTTATTCAAACATAGTCTGTATCAGAAGTGAAGAAATGGAATTTCTCTGCTTATATGTGGGAAAAAGAAAAAGGAAGAAGAAAAAAAAAGTCAATTGATTATCCCATTAAACATATTCTTCATCTTTTTAATTTTAATTTCTAGCATTTAAATTTCATTATTTCTTGTAGTTTGCATCTCTCTTCTAAAATTCCCCATCTAATCTTGCATCTAGTCTACCATTTTTGCCACAGCCTTTATCTTATTAACCATAGTTATTTTTCTGTCTGATTTTTCTAGCAAGTATCTCCTAGCTTAGTGTGGCTCTGTTGATTGCTTTGTTGCTCATTCATATGTTGTTGGATATTTTTCTTGTTTTTTTCTAGGCCTCTTAATTTTTGTTGCAAACTGGGCATCTTGATAGGACAGATTCAAGAATACTTTATCAGGACATAATTAATAAATACAGATATTAAAAATACAATAATATCTCATACTAGTCTGGGTTTATGAGGCCTCAATATTTGACTCACTATAAAAAGAATGAAGAAAAGTCTTAAAGTATAGCATGTTGTGTACATGGGAAGAAAATTAAGTTAGGCCTCTTAGCTGTTTATTTCCAATGCATTATATGTTACAATTTACAAAGCCATTTGATCCATTCTAGAAACATTCTAGCAGCATATTTTTATTTTAAATATTTTTAAAATTTATTTTTTAATTGGCATATAACAAAATAAATGTTTGTACATTTCTAGGAAGTGTGACCAATGCATAAAGTCATGTATCTACCACCACGATGAAGATACAAAACACTCATGCACCAACCCCGCACACACACAATTCCTTTGGTAATGCCTCTACTTTAATCCCTGATCTCTGCAATAAGTGATCTCTGCTCCTTAACTGTAAGTTTGCCTTTTCCAGAAAGTTATATGAATGGAATTACAACCTTTTGGGCCTGGATTTTTTTCAATTGGCGTAATATTGGTGAGATTCATCCATGCCATTCTGCGAACCAATAGTTTGTTCTATTGTATTTCTGAATGGTATTGTATGGATATATCACATTTGGTTTTTACATTTCCCAGAGGAAGGGCATTTGGTTTCTTTCCAGGTTTGGAGGTTTGTGAATAAAGCTGCTATAAACATTCATATGTAGGCATTTGTATGAATGTAAATATTCCTTTCTTTTAGGTAAATACTTAGGAAGGAGATTGCTGGATATTATGATCAGTGCAAGTTTAACTTCATAAGAAATTGCCAAGTTGTTTTTTTTTTCCCAAAGAGAAAAATCAAATTACATGAAACAGCATGAAAGCAGCAGAAACTGATAAAGCATCCAAGGACAGTACTTGTTGAGGAACTTGGTAGAAACGGAGTAGATACCCTAGGTATTTATCATGGAAGGTCTAGTGTAGTTGCCACTCAAAAGCTAAAGTATCTGGTTTGCCTCTACAGGTCTTTAATTACATGGTGAATAATATCTTTGATTGAATTAAAGATAACTTTTAGGGGTAGACATGTTTTTCTCCTTAGAGTATGAGGGATAATTGAAGTTTAAAAATAGCCACATAAATACCATATTGGCAATGCCTCTCTTTCCATTTTTCAAGTTCAAACTAGGGAGAATTTAATCAACTGAATTGAGTATGCTTCTAGTCTAATAGGTTAATCTCTACAATGCAAGGTCCTTTCGGTTCAACCAGACAAGATAGAGCAAATATTTAATAAAAAAAAAATTGAGGTCAAGACCTCAATTTTTGCATGTAGACCTTTTAAAACATACTATGCAACATAATATTTTAACCTCTAATTTTAAAATAGAAGGATTGAAATTATGATGTTGACCCTACTGAGTTAGAGTAAAAACTCATGATCTGGCTGAGGGCTAGCAATTAACGTCAATAAATTGACAGAGAATTGTATTGTTATAAATTGATTAAAATAAGTCATTTTAAATAATCTCAGGAAAGACTGTTTTATCAATGTCAAATAATTCAGTTTACTGTAATTATAAATTATTAGAGGAGAATCCTAGAGATTATATTGAATCATTGTTTTAGATTTGCCTTTGACTTGTTAATTATATTGTTATTGTCTAATATGGTAAATTATAATAGTATTTAACTTCATCATTTTGCTGTGCTCAAAGCCAGCTGAGCATCAAAATTGTAGTTCCTCATGATATAATTATTCAAATAGGACCACAAAATATTTTGAAGTAGACAAACAGGAGATTACAGATCTCTCAGCCAGTGTAAGATACTATAGCTCCTGATATCTTTGAGTGGTGTTTTGTTTCATAACACACATGAGAAAACATAATTTTCCCTACTTGGCATATCCATTCTTTCAAAAGAGTAATGTCTTAAACAGTCTCTGACAACTCTTTGACCTATAAATGTAAGCATGTTCTAGCCCAGTCTCCTAGGCCTCTGGATGATATCTATGAATTAACTGTTATTCCTCTAGTTACTTTCATTCCTGCTCTCTTTTGTCCTACCTCATTGATTTCTATGTGACCATTACTCAGAAGCCCTATTTAGGTCATATAGCACAATGAACGACACCTTCCTTTAAATAATAATAACATAGTAAAAGAATAAGGGAAATAATGTACACAGTAAAAAAAAAAAAAAAATCACCTGAAGAGCAGAATATAGAAGGAGAGGCTGACTAATGAAATAAGGGGGCAATGCTTGGACTATATTCTTCTTTTGTACTACAGATTGTATATTGAGCCCAATTATACTGGGAATAAACCTTTCCTAAGGACCTTTGTCTGTCATGGTACTATTTTTTCCTTTCTTCTTGAAACAACTTAGTTAGGGGTTTCAAGTCATCTCTTCTCAACTATATTTTTTGCTGCCTTTAAGAGAGGACATCCTATTAGCTAGAGCTCAACTATTCTTACTAAAGCTACCCTGTGTGCAGAATGGCCAAAGATGGCCGTAACTCATTCCTAGAATGGAAACATCTGCATATATATTTGGAAGATGATTAAAAACAAAAGGCTCTTTTATGGTTGGTGGATAGTAAATGCATGGTACATGTGATGCTGTGACCTCTCCATCTGTGAGCTCTTTTGAATCTGAATCTAGAGGCAGCCTCTGAACCTCTCCTAGGCCAATCTGGGAAGCCTGTTGGTTGGAGTTGACACATAAGTGTAGACTTACCGAGGAATCATCATACCTCTTATTCTTAAGTTGATAAGTTATTATTATTTTTTCTGTTTTATTGTTAGTGCTAGAAGTTTGAAAAGAAAGTTATAAAAAGTTAGCCTTAAATTTTTAAGTAATATATTATCCCAGTCCATATCCTGATAATAAAAACCAAATTGTTAGGTAATAACAATAACCTGTATAGGTTCATCATTACCTACTTAAATAGTTTAGGAAACAAATTTGTATTAAAACTTATTCAGTATAATTTTCAACTATACTTCCCAGAGAAGGCATCACTAGAAAAACCATTACTTAAAGAACTAAATAATGATTGTATGTTAAATAGTATTGGGCGATGATCCTGGGCTCAGGAAAACGTGGTCTATATTCCCAAATGACCAAAAGATATATAGTTCTGGCTTGGCCTTGTATATAAAGTACAAGGAGGAAGTGGAAATTACCATAAAGTCCAAAAAGCATATGTTCCCATTAATCAAACAGTTTGGAAATGTATCCTAATTTTTGGATGTATCTTAATTATTACTGGAAATTTATCTTACTGGAAACAGCCATTGTTAGTAACATGGTTTTATATTACCACATAACGTATCAATCCTAAATGAAGGCTTACATAATATATTGTCATGTTTTTGTGGGTTTACTCAGTTCAGTTGGGCAATTCTCACTTGGTTTCTTTTATCATTGTAGTCAGATGGCAGCTGGGACTGGAATTACTTGAAGACAGGACTGGGCTAGAAGTTCATGTTGGCTCTTCACTCACATGCTTTACTCCTCAGGTGGGATTCTTGGAAGAGCTTGAGTTAGAGTCTAAGCATCTCTTTATCTTTGCATGATTCCCACCTGTGCCCAGCATGGTCTTTCTCACAGTTTGGTGGTTGCAAGATAATTGGACTTACATGTGGCTGGCTTTCCCGAGAGTTTGTTCCAAGAGGTCCAAGAGGAAGCTACTAGGTTTCTTGTGACCTAGTCTTGGAAGGAAGAATCACATTCACTGTAATTCACTTGCCAAAATCCCGTTAAAGAGACAGCAGAGATGTAAAGGAAGGAGGCGATATAAGAATGTGGATATCAGAAAGTGTGGTTCATCAGGGGCCCATCTTTAAAATTTAGCTAACACATCTCTGTAGAGTATTGTGCTGGGGTAGAGAATGTTTAAGAAGAAAGATATCATATTAGAAAGGGAAGGACTTTGTTTATAACTGATTTTTTGAAAAGAAAAATACATAATAATTAGTGAATTCAAACTAAAAACTAAATCTTGAGTGTTACACTGGATACATTATCATAAATTACATTTCATAAATCACAGAAATTAAAATGGAAATGTCTTCATATTGAAACACTGAGGTTTGTATACTTAATATTCATAACAAAAACAACACACTTACTGTATATTTTATCCCAGCACAGAATAAGGAATTTAGTAGATATTAAATGCTTGTAGAATAAAACTCTAAAAAGAAATTAATCAGTATGAACAAAAATGATACTTTGTCCAATGTGAGTCTGAGGTGCTAAAGATTTTAATATAGCTTTTATCAAATTATTTAATCCCTTGTGAAATGTGGTTGTACTTAAGATAAAAGACAAATGTCTTTAGAAGGTGTTAAGAGTCTTTATTACTGAATTGTCTAGTAACATATAATATCATTGAATGGATTTTTCTACCCAGATAGTAGCCTCCATTATCCTCTTATTTGTATAATTGGGGTGATATCATATCACATTATTATTTAATATCTATTGAAGCCTAATTGTAATTTCAAATCCATAGTGAATTGAGAATATATTTTTCATCCAGTGTGTTTAAACTCTAATGTGTTTTTCTTTTATGCTTGGTTGTTCAGTACTGTAGAGTAGGAATTAAATTCTACAGCCATTCACAATAATTATTACAAAATGTGAGGGACAAATAGTATATAATCAGTGTACCATGACTTCTGAGCTGAGTCTCCAAATTCAAAAACATTAGGGCAAATCTTATAAAACCAGGGACCAAATGCTGGGTTGAAATTGGTATTTGTTTGGTTTGTGTGAGAGAGTGTGAGTGTGAGTCTGTGTCTGTCTCTCTTGTATTCTTTCTTTCTGTGTTTGTGTGTGTGTGTGTGTGTGTGTGTGTGTGTGTGTGTGAATTTTAGAATGCAAGCTGTAAGAGGACATGCAGAAAATGACTTTTTTTTATCCACGAACTCTAGGGCTATTCAGCCTGAATTTAGAAGAAGTAAACACAGTTTGGTTTTTGTTAAATTATATAGATACATAGATAAGTAATTGGAAATTGTTGTTCAGTAAATATCAATGGTAAAAGAAATTCTTAATTTAGTTATATGAGCCTTTTAATTTTCTGAATTTGTGCAAGATAAATAGTATTTTATTCTTTAAAATTTGATAGAATTTACCTGTAAAACCATGCGGATATGCAGATGTCTTTTTTTGTGAATGGTTTTTATCATGAATTCATTATCTTTTAAGATAGGGCTGTTTGTACTTTTAATTTTTTCTTGAATCAGTATTTGTGAAATACATTTTTCAAGTAACTTCTCTATTTCATCTAAGTCTTAAAATTTTTATCAAATAGTTGATCATAATATTTTCTTACTATTCTTTCCATCTTTCATGCCATATATTGATAATTTGTGTTTTCTATTTTTTCCTTAATTAGTCTGATGGCATCTGACATTTGATTGAAGTTTTTAGTCAAGTTACATTTAATGTAATTATTGGTAATTCTGGATTTATGTTGATCACCTATCAATTTGTTCTGATTTGCAGTCTATATTTTGTGCCCTTTTATGATTAAGTGAATCATTATTTTTAATGTCCCATTTTATTTTCTCTTTTAATATGTTGGTTTTGATATTTTTTAATGGTTGCTATATGGCCAACAATATACCTTAACTCATTAAAGCTTTCTAGTTTTCTGCTTCTGATCAAGATATGCAAGGGCTGGATTTTCCATAAAAAGAATAAAGAAAAAGTGAACAAAATATATGAAGCAGTGATTTTCAACACAGTGGACATCAGGCACCAAGGGAGAGTGATTCCTGAGAGACAAAGGGAAACAAATCAAAACAAATTGACTAGAGCTCTACAATTGCAATTGCAGCCTTCTTAATAGTTTTCAGGGCATATGTAGGGACAAGGAACAGAGACAGAAAGGAAGATTGCCTGACCTAAAGATGTGAAGGGTCTAGGAAAACCAAAACAGTAAGCATACACAGAGAAGAACTCTGGACCTCTGGAGGGTCCTCCTGGAATATTTAAGAATGTCTCTCTCTTTCTTTTAAGTTTAGTTATACATCTTTTATTTTTATGCTTGTTTATTATTGCAAAATAAGATACATACGCAATAAATATACATGTTTGCATGTGTGTATGTGTGTGAGACAACTGCACAAGTCCAGAGAAAGAGCCATCAAAAGGCTTAGAGGGAATAGAACTCAGCACTAACAGTGAGCTGGTGTTATTCCATTTCCACCAGTATTCATAATTCATGGCATGTGAGGTAGAATAGAAAAGTCTTGTCCTAGTATGGAAAATGGAATTCTGCGTTGAGTCATCAATATTGTGCTTCTTGTGTGGAAGCCAGGCTTTACCTTGCCTACCTCCTGAAAGTAATACAGTGACTAACATGTTAGGATGACCATAAGTTGAAATTTATTTGGTGGGAACCCTGGGGGACATAGTTGTGGTAAATATGGCAAATTGGCCTCATTGTGATTCTTGGAGTCCTGTTGATAGTAGTCTTAATTAAAATGATATTGACTAGATTTGGTCCCAACCTCTTCTCACTCAGAATTATCAGAATGGTTGTTGGAAGTGTATGCATGGGAATCTAAGATTGTATAGAAACAAGAATTGGATTTCTTATGAAGAAGCACTGACTGCTTTTGATCCAGTCCATATTTTCAAGCATGTTTGAATAGCAAAGAGCCTTGGAAGACTGACATAGTATTAAATTCTGAGGCAGAGGGAAATTTGTTCCCAGATGAGTATAATTGAAGATAATGTCTTCCTCTAAGGCAAATATTTTGCAGTTTGCTAACAGCCCCTGAATAATTTGGGGGATTTCTTAAGCTCAGGTTTTTTATCTGTGACTCAAAATCCCCTCACTGTGGGGGAAGCATCCATGGGCACTGTTCCTCTTTGCCTTCAAGGGACTTGGCGATTGGGGGATCACTGTGAACATGAAAGTCATGCTACCTGCTGTAATACAACAAGGTTCTTTGCCTGGGAATCAAGGATCTTTTTCTTCTTTGCCAGCATCAATGAAATTATGGTAGACTAACTTGTTAACTTGTAGATGGAGAAGTTCTAAGTTCTTTATAATTCTTGGAAGCTTGGCCCTTCTTTCAGAAAGCTAAAGCTGCATTTTCATTGGCTGCTTGCTTCCATTTTTGCCAAGGAAAACCTAGCCATTATTGTGTTTATGATAAAACTATTGCGACCATAAAATGATAATTGACTGTAAGGAGTTTGGGGATGGGAAGGAGATGAAAAGGTAAAGCACAAGGGGAGCTTTGTGCAATAAAACTATTCTATATGAGACTGTAATAATAGATGCGTAGCATTTTGCATGGCATTGGAAATTTCAAAACCCATAGAACTTTATGGCATGAAAAGTGAGCTTTAATGTATGTAGATTAAAAAAAATCATTAAGGTAATCAGGGGATTCTGGGAAGTAATGAAGGATGTGACAAGATAATCTAACTGTATTACACATTTATGAAATAACCTCTCTGAAGAGGGTGAGGGACAAAGTTACCTAAATGAAGTAACTTGGGTAATGAGTGGAGCCTAAGACTGAAGACAAATGCATTGTACTCTAGATAGCAAAATTGTTTCCCATGTAGGTATGGGTTAAAAATTCTGAAACCATTATATATGTATACTGGAATAGAATAATTAAAGTACTGGATGTCAGGGGAGATAGGTTTCTCACTTTTGATGTGGGGATTTACAAATAAACAAGGGGAGAGGGCTAGAATGATCCTTGTAGGAATCGATTGAAAACATCAATGAATTCAGATGAAAACATCAGTATGAATTCATGTCTAGCTTAATATAGCTAAAGAGAGTTGCATGTAGAAACATTTATATATGTGCACACGCGCGCACTCACACACACACACTCTCACGAGTTAGTATACACACATTATCTCTGCGCTCTGTTGGCTTAGATGGCCTAAGGAAAATGACACTCCAGGAACAACAAAAACACATAGCACTAATATCTATATTTATAATATCATTCACCACTAAAAGTAACCAGGGGATCCTTAGAGAAATGCTGGTTCTATGACTGGGTCAGGAAATATACAAGATGAATCTGAAGATTCTTGTAGTGCCAGAAGTAAAGAAGTTAAAAAACATAGAAATAAAAACCATCACATTAAAAAAGACCCTAGTTTTCAGGGGCCAACTGAAAGAATTCCCAGTGGCAAAAGTTGGAAGAATTTGAGCAGAAAAATAAATAAGGTAATTTATGATTATGATCAAAATTATCTATGAAATGAATTTATCTATGAATTTATTATGAGTCCAAACTAATATAAATAAATTATCAAACACATTAATTAATAGGAGAGAAGGGGAAAATCTCCCATGCAGAGCAATTTGAAATAATTTGTGTAAATAATCTACCCTTGAAGAAGGAGAGCATAACTCCCCACACCTTTAGTGTGTGCTATGCATGGTGGATTTCTTCCAAGGGGTGCATTATGGAAAGGTAGAAAAATGAAAGCTCATCATGGAGAAACCTGAAAAATGCTACCCCAGCCAGATCAAGACCACTGTCAACAGTGTTATGTCATGTTGATAATAGTGACCCCTGGTATGATGTAATGAAAATGGAAGTTTACCTCTGTAGTTTCCTTTCAATAGCCCATAACCCAAATCTTAAAACAAGAAAAATATCAGACAAGCCAAATAATGGTACATCCTAAAAAATATCTGCCCAGTACTCCTCAAAATTCTCAAGGTCATCAAAAAGTAGAAAAATCTGAGAAACTACCAGAGCCAACATAGACTAAGGAGTCATTATAACTAAGCATAATGTCGTATCCTCAATGATATCCCTGAACAGAAAAAGCACGGTAGATAAAAACTGAGGAAATTTGAGTAAATTATGGACTTTAGTTAATAATAATGTATCGATATTGGTTTGTTAATGATAAGAAATTACTATATTTATGTAAAAGGGTAAAAATAGGGAAACTGGGTAGAGGGTATATTGAAATCCACCGTACTATCATCTCAATTTTCAATGAATTGAAAATGGTTCTAAAACTAAAATTTAAAAACACAAAACAAAACTGTGAGCATATATATGATTCAGTAGTCATATTCACTTGTTAACTCATATCTTCTCTGTTATAACTCTACCTTCTCCTTTATCATTCTCCCAATCTTTAGGGGTATGTGAGCTCTGCAAGTTATAATTTTTCATGTTGGAAAGGGCTATCATTAATATTGGATAGGGTGATAGAAGTACTTTATGTTCTTGGAGAGGCTGGCGCTGCTGGATTTCAGGACTCATCTGGCCTAGGAAGGGAGCTTGTAGGTTTCTGGAAAGTAATCATAGTGCATGGGAACTTTATTGATCTCAAATAGAACTGCCAAACCCTACGTTTGGCAGGAATGGTTTTGGTTGAGGTTTGGCAAGCTGTAATAAATAGCAATATCTAACTGAAGTTCGCATAAGAGTGGCCACTTTGAGTTAATTTTCTTGAAGGTGTAAAGTAAGGGTCCTCTTTCATTCTTTTGGCTAATGATATCCAGTTCTCCCATGTCCATTTATTGAAAAGACCATTTTGTCCCAAATCAATGCATTTGGGAGCCTTGTCAAGATCAGTTGATCATAGATTTGGTGATCTATTTCTGCACTTTTGATACAATTTCCATTGGCTAGTACTTCTATTTTTGTACCAGTACCATACTATTTTGACCATTCTGGCTTTGTAATAAGCTTTAAAACCATGTGTTAATCCTCCCACTTCATTTTTCTTTTTTTTTTTTTTGGGGGGGTATATGAGGTCTCTTTCCCTTCCAAATAAATATGATAAGTAGTTTTTCCAAGTCTTCAAAGGTGGTTGTTGGAATTTTCATTGATATTGTATTAAGTCTATAGATCAATTTCAGTATAATTGGCATCTTAACTATGTTTAACCTTTCTTTCCATGAGAAGGGAATGGATTTCCACCTATTTAGATCCTCTTTGATTCTTTTTAGCAATGTTATGTACTTTTCTGTGTATAGGCCCTTTACATCCCTCATTAAGTTTATTCCTAGATATGTAGTTCTTTTAGCTGCTATTTTGAATGGAATTTTTTCCTTAATTGTCTCCTCTATTACACTATTGCTTCTGTATAAAATATTACTGATTTTTGAACATTAATGTTCTAGCCCACCAATTTGCTGACTTTGTTATTAGCTAAAGAAGCTTGGCAGAAATTTCTCAGGATTTTCCAAATATAGTTTTATTTTTCTGCAAATAATAAAAATTTTACATCCTCTCTTCTGATTTAGATGCCTTTTATTTTTTTTTCCTGCCTGATTGCTCAAGTAATATCTCCAATTCAATGTTGAAAAATATTGGTAACAGAGGACATCTTTGTCTCATTCCTGATCTTAGTTTCTTATCATTGAGTATGATGCTGGCTATGTGTTTTCATATATACCATTTATTATATTGAAGAAGTTTCCTCTGATTCCTACTTTCTGAAGTGCTTTAATCAGAAAAGGATGCTGAATTTTGTTGAATACTTTTTCTGCATCAATCAATATGATTATATGATTTTTCCCTTTAAATTTGTTAATGTGCTGTATTACATTGATTGATTTTTTTTGTTGAACCAACCTTGCATTCCTGATATAAACTCCAATTGGTCAGGTGTATAATTTTTTTAATGTGTCATTTGATTCAATTTGTTAGTATTTCTAGAGAATTTTCACTTCTATATTAATTAAGGAGATTGGCTCTTTTCTTTTTTGTCTGTATGTGATTGGGTATTAAAGTAATGTTAGTTACATAAAATTAGTTGGGCAGTGTTCCTTTTCTGAAAATTTTTAGAAGAGTTTGAGCAGGATTGGTGTTAGTTTTTTTGGAATGTTTGATGAAATGATGCTGTGAAGCCATTTAATCCTGGGCTTTTCTTTGTAGGAAGATTTATAATGACTGATTAAATCTCTTGTGATTGGTTTGTTGAAATTTTCTATTTCTCCTTGAGCCAGAGTAGCTTTTTCATGCATTTCCAGGATTTTCTCCATTTCATCAAAGTTGTCTAGTTTGTTGGCATATAGTTTCTCATAGTATCCTATTATGATATTTTATTCAGGGTCATAGTTATGACCCTTCTCTTATGTCTGATTTTTTTTACTTTCATCCTTTCTCTTATTTTCTTTCTCAGCATAACAAGGGATCCATCAATTTTACTGATTTTCTAAAAGAGCCAACTTCTGGATTTACTGATTCTTTCTATTGCATTTTTCTCTCCAATTCATTTAATTCTGCTTTAATCTTTGTTATTTCTCTTCTTTTATTTGCTTTAGGATTAGTTTGCTATTCTTTCTTCAGTTCCTTCAGATGAGCTGCTAAATCCTCAATTTTGCTCTTTCTTCTTTTTTTTTTTAATATAAGTACTTAGGGCAATGAATTTCCCTCTAAGTACTGCCTTTGCTGCATCCCAAAAGTTATATCATATTCTCATTTTCCTTCATATCCAGATAGTTACTGATTTCTCTAGCAATTTCTTCTTTGACCCACTGGTTGTTTAAGAGTATATTATTTAATCTCAGTAAATTTGTGGAAGTTTTGGTTCATCAGTAGTTATTGATTTCATTATACATTCCATTGTGAAAAAGTGCTTTGAATAATTTCATTCATTTTAAATTTATAATGATCAGTTTTATGCTCCAGCATCTATCCTGGGAAACATTCCATGACTACTAGAGAAGAATGTATACCCTGGTGTTTTGGGGTGTAATGATCTATATATGCCTGTTAGGTTTGATTCATTTATCAAATTGGTTAAGTTCTCTATTTCCTTGTTGATCCTCTGGCTGGTTGTTTTATTTATGGAGGTGAGTGGTGTATTGAGGTCTTCCACTATTATTTTCAAAACATCTATTGCTCCCTTCAGTTATGCCAATGTCTGTCTCATGTATTTTGGAGCTTCTTGTTCGGAAGCATAAACATTTATGATTGTCATTTCTTATTGGTGAACTATCCCCTCTGCTGGTTTGAAACTGCCTTGTACCCAGAAAAGCCAAGCTCTTTAATCCTTGTTCACTATTGCTAGGTGTTATGTTTTAATTGTTTCCACAGAGAATTGACCTGCCCATTCAAGGTGGGATGCTTACTGAAACCCTTTAAGGAAACCATTTTGGAAAAAGCTTCAGAACCAACAGAGCCCACACAGACAGAGAACTTTGGAAATGCAGAAGGAAAATGCCACCTAAGAAGCCTTTTGAAATGAGGGGAGAAAGCTAGCAGATGATACCTTGTGCCCTCCCAGCTGAGAGAGAAACCCCAAACTTCATTGGTCTTCCTGTGCCAAGGTATCTTTTTCTGGATGCCTTAGTTTGGACATTTTCACAGCTTTAGAACTGAAAACGTGAAACATAATAAATCCCCCCTTTAAAAAGCCATTCTGTTTCTGGTGTAATGCATTCCAGTAGCTTAACAAACTAAAACAGTCCCTTTTAGTAATATGCAGTGCCTTTCTTTGTCTCTTATGATTTCTTTACTTTTAAAATCTATTTTGTTTGATATTAGTATAGCTATTCCTGCTTTCTTTTCTTTACAGCTTGCATGGAATATCTTTTCCAACCTTTCTCTTTGAATCTATTTGTATCTTTGGCTCTGAGATGAGTCTCTTGTAAGCAGCATATAGATGGAGCACGTTTCTTAATATATTCTGCCAAACTGTATCTTTTAATTGTTGAATATAGTCCATTAGCATTCAGTGTTATTACTGTAAGGGCAATTATTGAATCTACCATCTTATCCTTTCTGTTTTATTTGTCACATCTATATATTATTTTTCTTCTTAGTCTTTTATCCTTTAATTTACCCTTACTGGTAATCTTCAATTTTGTGCATTCCTCCAGACCTCCCTCTCCTGTTTATTTTGTTTGTTGTTTTAAGTTGACAGAATTCCCTTTAGTATTTCTTCTAGATTTGGTCTTTTGTTGACAAATTCTCTCAGCCTTTTTCTGTGTAAATTTTAATTTCTTCCTCACCTTTTAAAAAAATATTTCTTGAACTTTATATTCTTTGGAAATAGGTAATAAATGTTTCACAGACAGTAAACCTTTCTTTTTAAAAGTGTTTTAAAATATTTTTATTGAGAAATCTTCATACACATACAGTCCATACATGGCATACAATCAATGGCTCACAATATCATTACATAGTTGTGTATTCATCACTATAATCATTTTTAGAACATTTGCAGAATGTTCTAGAAAAAGAAATAAAAGGAAATAAAATAAAAAGAAATTTAAAAACCCATGCATTTCATATCCATTACCCCTCCTTCTCCTTGACCACTAATATTTCAATCTACTCACTTTTTTTTAAAACTTTATCCCCATTATTTTAAAACTTTTTACCCTTATTTTTTTAATCATCTGTTCATCCCCTGGATAATATGGGCATCAGACACAAGGTTTGCACAATTATGCTGTCACACTGTAAAAGCTGTACAGTTATACAATCATATTCAATAATCAAGGCTATTGGAATGCAGCTCAACAGTTTCAGGTACTTCCCTCCAGCCCCTCTAATACACCATACACTAAAGAGAGATATCTATATAATGCCTAAAAATAACTTCTAGAAGGATAACTTCTAGACTCTGTTTGAAATCTCTCAGCTACTGAAACTTTATTTTGTTTCATTTCTCTTCCCCCTTTTGGTCAAGAAGGCTTTCTTAATCCTATAATGCCATGTCCCTGCTCATCCCAGGAGTCCTGTCACACATTGGCAGGGAGAGTCACACCCCTGGAACTTGTGTCCTACATAGGGAAGAGGGCAATGAGTTGACCTACTAAGTTGAGTTGGAGAGAGAGGCCACATCTGAGCAACAAAAGAGGTTCTCTGAGGGTGACTCTTAGGCATAATTATAATTTGGTTTAGCTTCTCCTGTGCAGGAAAAAGTTTCGTAGGGGTAAATTCCAAGATTCAGAGCTTACCCTATTGAATTAGTTGTCTCCGCTGCTTGTGAGAAAGAATATTGGGGATTCCCCAGATGAGGAAGTTGAATATTTTCTCCTTTATCCCCAGTCCCCCCAAGAGGACCTTGCAAATACATTTTTATTTTTGGTCCAAATTACTCATGAATATTCTCACTCACTCTTGAAGGGAAATTGGATTGGGTACAGAACTCTTGGCTGAAAATCTTTGTCTTTCAGGATCTTGAATATGTCATACCACTGCCTTCTCACTTCCATGGTGCCTGTTGATTAGTTCAAACTCAGTCTTATGTGGTTTCCCTTATATACAGTGGATCACTTTTCTCTTGCTGGTTTCAAGGTTTTCTGTCTCTCTTCAGCATTTCACAGACTTATTAGAAAGTGTCTTGGTGCATGTCTATTTAGATTTATACTATTTGGGGTTTGTTGGTCTTCTCTGATTTGCACATTTGATCTTTTACAAGGGTTGGAAAGTTTTCCCCCATTATCTCCTCAACTAATCTTCCTAACCCTCTATTCATCCCCATCTGGAACACTGATGATTCTTATATTTGCATGCTTCATGCCATTCATCATTTCCCTAAGTTCAGATTTCTCCATCTTTTTGCCATTTGTTCTTTTGTACATTTGAAATCACTTGTCCTTTCCTCTACTGCACTTATTCTTTCTTCTGCCTCTTCAAAACTGCTGTCATGTGTCTCTAGTATATTTTTTATTTGGTCTACAGTATCTTTCATCTATGTTATGTCTGCCATTTTTCTATTTATTTTTCTCAAATTCTTCCTTAATGCTCTTCTAGTGTCTTCTTGATTTCCTTCATCATTGGCCAACCCATTGAATTTATTTAGTAGGGTTATAGGAACATCTTGATTAGTTGTTCCCAAGTTTGTGTCTCCTCTAATGTTTTAATTTGGTCTTTAGGCTGGGCTATATCTGTCTGAATCTTCATATGCTTTTGATTTTCTTTTGCTTTCAAGACATTTAATTATTTGATAGGTTTACTTTGGAAGTT
>PVIY010029384.1:0-32091 GCA_004026745.1 Myrmecophaga tridactyla
CGTGCTGGAGGTCTGGAGTTCGATCCCTGGTGCCTCCTGCCCATATGCAAATTTAGGAAAAAAAAAAAAGAATGTGTAATGGGGTACCCTTCTATTAAACATGTAAGCGGTCCAGTAGCTAAGGGGCATGAAGGATGGCCAACGATGCCCATAACCGTGACTTGGGAAGGAAGGAACCTGAGTAAGAGGGGAGGACAGAAAAGGTAGCCCCTGTGTCCACTAAAAAGGAGGTGGACTTTCCTGCTACCTTGATTGTTACCCTGGGCTCGACAAGGGTGATTGGGGTCGCTGAGGCCGGGCATCATCAGTCGTCGGTGGCCAGGCCCAGGACTGCTAGCGGTGGGTTAGGGGTTGGAAGGATGGCCCCTCCATGGCCAGGCGCTGAGGGGCAGTCACTTTTCCAATGTCCCTTTGTACCACAAAGAGGGCATGGTCCATTGAGCGGTTGAGGATTGGGGCACTGGCAGGACCAATGTCTGTCGAGGCCACATTTGAAGCACTTTCCTCGTGGTGGATTAGTCGTAGCTGGTTTCTCCATTGAAGTGGGCTGCAGAGCCACAATCAGGGATTGGGTTTGTAAATTCGCCTTTCGGTGGTCCCAGGATTCCTTTTCTGCCCTCTCTAGTTCATTACGAGTATTAAAAATTTTAAAGGCCGTGTTTACCAGGTCACAGATAGGGGCCTGAGGACTGTCCTCAATTTTTCTAAGTTTATGCTTTATATCTGGAGCTGATTGGGATATAAAGTGTGTGGCTAAAACAGTTTTACCAGCCTCCAAGTCAGGGTCTAGGTGGGTATATTGGGAGAGGGCTTCTGTGAGCCGGTGTAGAAAAGCGGCTGGGTTTTCATCAGGACCCTGGGTAATTTCCCTTAGCTTATGGAAGTTTACTACTTTATGTGAAGCTTTTTGCATGCCTACCATGAGGCATGTAAGCATTTTGTCCCGTCTAGTCTGCCCGTTTCTTCCCGCTGGAGTGTCAACCTGATATTCCCACCCTGGCTCTTGGTCTGGCACATGCCTCGGCCCCTACTGGCATGGTGTGGTCAGTTATATGTACCTGGTTAGCATGAGCCCTGGCTGCATTGAAAATGTGGTCCATTTCATCTGTAGTGAGGGAAGAAGGGCAGATTACATGAATGTCATGCCAGGTGAGGTCGTAAGCGTTAGCTAGATACTGGAATTCTTTAGTATAGGTAGTTGGATCATTGGAGAAGGAGCCCAACCACTTTTCAATGTGTGAAAGATTGGCCAGAGAGAAGGGATTATGTACCTGAATTAATCCTTCAGGTCCTGCAACCTCCCAGAGGGGACAGAGTAAAGTACTTTTGAGCTGGTATGGAGCTTACGGGTGATGGTAGTGAGGAACTAGCCAGCAGCAGAAGAGCCGAAGTGGGAGGTGGGGGGCATGCCAGTAATGGGAGAGCCATTGGAGTAGAAGGAGGAAGGGGAGGATAAGATGGCAGCTGGAATGCTGCCGGAGCAGAGGCAGTGGGGAGGGACGGATGGGAGGAAGAGGGGGGTAAGATGGCAGCTGGAGTGCCACTGGCAGAGAAAGAGGAAGAGAAAGACAAGATAGCGGTGGGAGTGGTGCCAGCATGGAAGGGGAGAGAGGAGGGCAAGATGGCGGCTGGGACGTTGCCAGAACAGAAAGAGGAAGAGAAGGAAAAGATGGTGACTGAGATGTTGCCGAAGCAGAAGGGGGGAGGGAAAGGCAAGATGGTGACTGTAGTGCCACTGGAGGGAGGGGAGGGTAGAGTGAGGGAGAGGAGGATAGTTTCCCAAGATGCGATGGTGGCCCTGGTCTTTTAAAGGAAGATGAATTGAGGGGGTCAGAAAAGGAGGAAGTTTCATTGGAGAGAAGTGGGGATTTGGGAGTTTCCTTGGCTAGGAGAACCTGAGCCATAGAGCAGGAGGTACAAAGGGAGGGGGGGGCGGGAGCGCAGAAGGAAAAAAAGCCTGGGCATAAGGAATTTTGGCCCATTTGTCGTTCCTCTGGCAAAATGTTGTGGACTTTCAAATCGAAAGTCCCATTCTCAGGCCAATGAGAATCATTATCCAATTGATATTGGGGCCAAGCCTTTTTACAAAAGTAAGTGAGGCGTTTTGGCCAGATGTCTGGAAGTAAATCCAGGGTAGATAGGTTTGTCAGAAGACAACCCAGAGGAGTATAAGGTTTGGTTTTTGAGGATTTATTGCCCAGACTGATGGATCTCAAAGGACAAAGAACTGGCCCAGGGGATGTTGGCATCCCAACGCCCTGAGAGAGTCCTCGGAGCTCTTACGAGTGGGCACTTGTCTCCCCAGGGGACGTCTCACCCTGGTTTGAGGCCCTTTGAGTTCCTGGACCTGAATTTGGGAGGGAAATGAGAAGGGGGGTTTCCCCAGAACTTTTCGAGTCCCAGGAAGGGGAGTGAGGTTTGCGGGCGTCCCTGTTCACCTCAGCCCTCTGAAGAGAACCTGATGTGAATTCATGATTTTGGAGAGTAATTTGCAGACAGGCTCTCTTGGAACGGTGAGACCCGGCAGCAGGGCTAGGAGAGGAGGGACTTACCCAATCTGTGGTGGATGCAGTGGTGGGCTGAAGGATCCCTTGTCACTGGCTATATGGAGGAAGGAGGAGAGAGGAAGCCAGGACACCTCTGGCCAGGCAGGCAGCACCCGTGCTTCTCTCCTGGGTTTCGGCACCAAGATGAAAGGTTTAGGAGGTGAAAGGGTGAGAAAGAAAAAAGGTAGACCGGGAAATTTAAACTGGGCGAGTTTATTTCTGCGCTCCCGGGTAGAGCTCACTGAACCCAAGATGGAAAGAGGTGAGTCCGTGCGCGGGCTTCGGCACAGGCAGCTTTTAAAGATGGAGGTCAGGTGACATCCAGAAGGGGCAGTTCATTAGTTCCGGAAGTCAGGGGGGACACAGCCTCCACAGCTCCAGTTGCAGTGCCCTTCCCCATTCCCCCGACCTAACAGGGATGATATAGAGAGGTGTCCTAAAAGACATCTACAAGACTATTGAGGGCCTATTGTATATCAGGAACTCTAGGGAGAAGTTGAATAAATACTGGTCTGCAGGCTAAAGGAGTTCATAACTTGGAAAGAAAGAATGGAATACAACTTTGTAATGATCTGAGGAATTTATTGATTTGCCACAGTTGTTCTCTCATCTGTGGGAGATTTGAGAAAGGAAGTGGGGATGAGATAGCTCTAATCTGATAATAATTATTTGAGGTAGTTTATCAAATCAAGCATCAGTCTGACCCCTACAGTGTCATACATGACTTTATAATACTATTTGTAAACTGTGTAGTTAGAATAAGGGCGGAGGGGAAGGGAGCAGAGCAGGCAGAGCCCTGGAATTACATGACAATTTTAAACCACACAACTTCTGCAGAATGACAGTGATGTTTTTCTTGTTTGGTGAAGTGCCAACTTGCTTAGCTTGATTATTATTACAAATTTGATAATTCCTATTTACTTCTTTGTGCTTTTCCATAAATAACAGGATGCCTATAATGAATATGCATTACTTTTGTAAGCAGAAAAAATATGTTTGAAAAGATAGAATATTTTAAAGCCAGTGTGGCAAATCTATCACTAATAAGCTGAATGAAAAGGGATAAGCAAATCGTCTGACAAAAAAAAAAACCTTTAAAAATACAATCATTTAAAAATAAAAAATAAATTTGCATTTTGGCATCCTGGACCAAGCCAGGAAATGCAGCATTGAAGCTGTCAGTCTTCAAGTGAGAACGGAAAACCCAAAAAATACTGTGAATTACTAGGACATTGTTGATTGAATATCTAAATTTCCTTAAATTGTTTAACTCAAAAGTTTTTCTGGGTCAAACTCTGAAGAAGGGAGGCCCAGAGTCATTTGACTTCCTGCCTGTGCACAGCTCGGCAGCCTCACAACTCCCTGGTATTGTCGCTAGTTCTCCTCTGGGGTTTAAAATTGGCCACAGAGAAAATAAGGTCAACAGCCTTCTATTGAGGACTGTGCAATCATTTGTCCTCCTGGTTTTTTTTTTTTTTCTCCTCAGAAAAGGTTTTATGTTTGATATCTTAAAAATGACAAATTCCATAGGGAGATGGGATTTACTAGTGGGTCATTGAAATGTCTATTATTCTTCAAAGCCTAACACTACTGAAGGTCACATCTACCTAGTTCTCCTGCACACAATTTCATGAATACAATAGCAGGAGGTGGATTTATGTATTGACATTGATGTGGTGTGCGTGAGTATGGTGTATAAATGAAAGTGAGCAGGAGATTCTGGAGGCATAGAGCTCTGCAAACAGGCCTACCATCTAGAAGTTTGTGAACCAGCTCAATCCCTACCTCATGGCATGTCCTTGAATAAATTAACTGCCTAGGTCTCTGCTTTTCCTTAATTGCAAAATGAAAAACTGGACTAGCAATTTCTTCAAATCTCTTTCAGTGCAAGCATTCTACAATTCTAAGTGCCTTCCTGGGTGGCCCTTACAATTTCATACACATATGAAGATTTTTATGTCATCACATATGTGACAGTACCTATTATGCAGAATTTAGATTTGTTTTTACTACCTACCCCTGGTACTGAAAGTCAAAATGAGCAAAAGCCACATCTTCGTTGCAGCTTATTACTCTCCCTTGTATTTACTCTCTTCCCTGAAGCCGTTTTACTGAAGAGGAGGTGGAAATGCGCTGAAATCAAGCGCGGCATGCAACAATTTTAGCCTGGACCATAGCTAACTGCAAGAATGCAGAATAAGCCTAAGTATACCTAGCGCAGAAGTAGAAAGCTCTGTTGGCCATCCAGTGTACCTGGGGGTGGGGGAGCTGCTTGAGAGAGGGCAAGGGGTGGGGTATGAAGGGGGTTGAGAAAGACGCTGCAGGGCAGGATTCCTGCAGTTTTATCTGCTCTGCTCAGTCCTGCTTCCCAGCTGCTTTTCTAATATGGTTTTCTAATATGGGCGTGGCCGTTCACTTTCATGATGACTTTCTGTATATCATTTGACATTAATAATAATAACAATAGCTAAAGCTGATTGAACACTTGTTTTGTACCAAGCACTATTTGAAGGTCCTCAAACTAATCCATGATGTAAGAACTATTATTACTTATGTTTTACAGGTGAGGAAACTGCTGGCAGGGAGAGATTAGGTAATTTGCCCAAAGTTACCAGACAGTAAGGGGTAGGGCCTGGATTCTCTGACAGGCTGGCTCCAGTGTGTAGGGTCTGAAACTCTGCTATTTTATCTATGATTATAGGTTACAGACTTCAGAAATACATGTTTGTAAAATGCTTGCCTGCCATGCGGGAAACCTGCGTCCAATTCCTGACCCTGATTCCCAGCCCATGTACCCCACAAAAAACTGACCAACCAAACAAAAAACATGTTTGCCAATTGTTTCCACATTTTAAAATGGTAAAAGTATAATTAGTTACATATGGAGTAACCTTTAAAAATAATTGTAACTTTTAAAAAGGGAATAAATATTACCTTTGTTAAGACTTTGGGGATGACTCAAATGAGATAACTATATACAAAAGTGCTTTAAAACTAAAGCCTTTTAGAGAAAGGCAAGTTTATTTTGCATTTCAGTATTTTGTTATTGCCGTAATTTTCTTGGTAGGGAATGGGAATTAATTAAAAGGTGTAAATTCTTAAGAGGATGGATATTAATTGGCGATAAAAGGTAAGCCACCAATCCTCCCAAACGTAAAAGAAAGGATTCTGAGCACCGAGGATAGAGAAATGGGCAAACAGCAGATCAACCTGTACATTTTGCATTCTAAGAGGGAATGCTGAAGGGTGGAGGTGGGCTGGGACAGTTAAAGGTTCTTTGAACTCATCCACGCTTTCATTACTTTCTGAATGCCAGGGTTTAACGCTAGTTTATGGGAGGGTCTGCAATAAAACCTGTTTCAACTTTCCTTTAAACAGTTCCAGGGCTAGGTGCAGGGCTTGTTTGTTGAATAAGTAAATGGCTTTAGGTTACTCAAAGAATAGATACTTTACATACTGCCTTACGTGAGAGTGCTAGCATTTACCCTTAGCTTACTGTCTTCTGGTGAACAAAACACTGTGCTAAGTGGGAACTTTCATGGAAATGCCTATATTGGTGTTGACTGGGACCCCACGGCCCTTCAACCCTACTGTCAGACATCACAGGCAAGGGTTGCAGGTGAGCATGAGAGTGTGGAGCAGAGTGGGCAAGCACAAGCTGAACCCATCACCCTGGACAGTTGTCTCTGTGCTTTCACCAGTGAGGAGGAGCTGGGGGGAAATGAGATGTACTGTTGCTTCAAATGTAAGACCCACTGCTTGGCAACCAAGAAGCTAGATCTCTGGAGGCTTCCCTCCCCCATCCTGATTATTCACCTTAAATGATTTCAGCTTGTGAACGGCCAGTGGATAAAGTCACAGAAAATTGTTAAATTTCCTTGTGAAAGTTTTGAACCAAGTGCTTTTGTGGTATCAAGAGACCCAACTGTCTGCCAGCAGAAACCACTTGCACCCCAGGGGGATGACCTCTCAGAGCCAAGGATTCCAGCAGGAGAGGTGAAGAAAATAGATACCCAGAACTCAAATGGGGAAGAGGATGTGCTACTGAGCAACAGTCCATCCTCACTCAGTGCAAACATCATTGAGAGCCCAAAAGGTTCACCTTGTTCATCCAGAAAAAGTGGAACCAGGTGTCCTGCCAGCAAAAACAGCAGCCCCAACAGAAGTCCACATTTGGAGAGGAGCAAAGTGAGGCTCCGGCTGCCCCAGATCGGTAGCAAAGCAAGCTGTCATGTAGTAAGGAGAGTTTGTATTCCAGCAGAGAGAATGAGACTGGGCAGGTTTGTGGGTAACTTTGGCCAATAGATTCCTTTATGAGTATGAGGCATGTGGCAATGGCTACAGCAATGGTCAGCTTAAAAACCACAGTGAGGAAGACAGCACTGATGACCAAAGAGTAGATATTCGTGTTAAGCCTATTTATAATCTATATGCAATTGCATGCCATTCAGTTATTCTGGGTGGGGGCCATTATGTCACTTATGCCAAAAACCCAAACAGGAAGTGGTACTGTTACAATGACAGCAGCTGTAAGGAACTTCACCCTGATGAAATTGACACCGACTCTGCCTACATTCTTTTCTATAAGCAGCAGGGGATAGACTATGCACAATTTCTGACAAAGATCGATGGCAAAACGATGGCAGACACAAGCAGCATAGATGAAGACTTTGAGTTCGATTATAAAAAGTATGGTGTGTTACCGTAAAGCGTACCACCCTGGCTGCTAGACAGGGAGGTAACTCCCTGTAGCTGACACTTGGCAAAAGCATCGCTGAAAGGCAAGCTAAATGTAATTATTTTATCCTGTGACCCTGAAGCACAAAATAAAAATCCTAATTAAAATAGAAGTTAACATTAAAATAGTAATAATTTTGTTTTAAAATAGCTCAAACAAGCTCTCTGGCAGAGAACTTTCAAGGCAGAGTCCACCATTAGCCTGTAAACAAAAGGGTTTGGCACCAGCCACCCAGGACCAAATATGAACTAAATAATGCTTGTACAGATAAGAGGAAATATGTACTGAGTACAGAGTTTACCAACAATAATAATAGAATACTAACGATTTTTTTTGGAGTCAAAGTTAAAAACAAAAATCAATAAATTGTAATGTTGTCTGGGGATGACATGATATGCACCTCCCTTTTTCTGAATTTTTATTCCATCGTAGTAACAAGATGGGAAAGCAAGATCATGAAGGTTTGTAAATGATTCTAATGGCATGTACAGAGATTTTTAGATTTACTTTTTAAACCATTTCCCAGTCTTTCTATGTCTTTCTTGCTTTTTTGTTTTTGTTGTGTTTGTGTCTGAGACACAACCAATCTTTGGTAGTAGAGGCATATAATGGTCAATCTGAAAGGGAGGAATCTTTAAGAGCTGTGTGCTTTCTACCCAGGGCCTTGGCTGGAAGACACTGCAGAAAGAGAAAGCATCCTGGGAAATCCAACTAAAATGGCCCTCTAGTTAGGGGCATCTTACTTTGAAGGATGTTTCAAGTGTCCTCAAAACTCTATCCCTCACCTGCTGAGTGTGATGGAAAAGTTGCCGTTATTTATACCGTCTTCATATGCACATGCTGCACAAATTGTTTCTGGGAAGAAAAGCAACATAAAGGCTGCATGGTGTTTCACAATTAGTGGTTGTATTTTGTTTGCTTGTTTATTTTGCACTTTAAAGGGAAAGAATACATGCAAATGAACTATTAAAGACTTATTCATATTTGATGGCTCTAAGGGCTATAAATTAATTTGACTGGAGTATTTCCCCCAATCATATTAAATTTGAAAAACAAAACACACCCCAAACACTGAGAGTTTCTAAGTATTTTTAGTAAAACTGGTGATTTTAGGAAGTAAATTTTAGATTTATTTTGTTTTGTTTTTATATCTACTTTATTTTGGGCATTTGTCTTTTTTTTTATTATTATTTTACAGTAGTGCTCATCAAAAGTTGTTTCTTTGCTTCATTTTTTTCCTGATTATTCAAGACTGGAACAAAGGTATACACGTTATTTATTTCAGACAGCATTTAAAATTTTTTTTTCCTGTATTGCTTTTAAACATAATTGAAATAAATGTTTCTTTTGGGAGTCTACATATTTTTTTTATTCACTTGGACCCTGGAATTTGATTCTCATTAATTTCCAGATTCCTTTAGACTTCCTTCCTTATAAATAGTAGGTATCAATGTAATTAAGCATTTGTGTTCAAATACTGAGGCTAGTTACTATCCAGTTCTTCTCAGAGCATTTCAGATAGTTGTCTTAATGGCTATCCAGCTTGAATTCCTTTTCAGATGACTGTCATTGCCAGTAGGAAGGAATGGTCTAAATAGTATGCTGTGATGAGGTCAGACAAAATGCAGACTTAATAGTTTCAGGATTTTCTGTATACAAAATCCATCCATTCCTACTTGGACAAGTCTGCTGAAACAGTGAAAAACTTTAAATAATTTCCTTACAAATGTTTTATTTAAGCAGGTAGCACAATCTGCTAATGTTGTTTGATCTGTGTTTGTTATATTGGTTGTAATTAATTTTTGTATTTCATGAATTAGCAGAAAACTTATTAAATTAACTATTAACTAATTCACTGTGTAAATTTCTGTATAAAACTTGTTGACAATGCACTGACTTTAGAAAGATGTTAATGTACATAAATAGAGTATAAATAAAATAGTGTTGATGTACTGAAACATGAACTGTATAAAAAGTATTGGTAATTGTATATGGACCATCTCTGTTTATATGTAAGTATTATCCAAACAGATTAAAAACTGTGGATGTAAAAAATAATTTAATATATCAGGATATGAAAGTTGATCTCAAAGCCTGTACTTCAATTCTCCAGATGTTATTAATGATCTTCACTATCAATAATAACTAACTGCATGAAAGTGTGGCCATTTCTCCGTGGATTTTACTTGGACTAGGTATATGCGACGTCTGTGATCTGGTAGCTCAGACTGCATTAGAAATACCTGCCCATTGCGGGCCTCAAAGAGATGTGAAGATTGTGAAACAAAGCCTCATTCTACTTCATCAAAATAGCACTTTTTTTTTTTTTTTGCCAGGCACCAGGAATCAGACCAGGGTCTCTGGCATGGCAGGCGGGAATTCTACCTTCTGAGCCACTGTGGCCCACCCCAAACTAACACAATTTTGAGGCTAGAAAAGATTGGAAAGGAGAAGGATCATACTCTTCAATTGTAGCTTGTGTTTACTTACCTTCAGGAGGAGGAACTCATTGTTTCCTGAGGCAGTGAATTTGATTTCCAAACAGCTTTGGTCACTAGAAAGTTCTTTCTATGTGGTCTCCAAAACCTCACTCTTACTTAAAATCAATTTTACCAGAGTAAAATCTGAGTTGTGGCTTATACATTTTGAATTCAGACAGGGATGGTACACACAATCTTTACTCAAGTATTAAGTAAAAAAGTTAGAAAGAATTTCTGTACTAGAGAATGATTTCAGGAACCTTATGAACCAATAGGGGGTATTCAGTAAAAAATTAGTAGCTTCATCTAATTGAAGGTTAATAAATTAAAGATTCTTTAAATAGGTCTTTCTGAATGCAGGAATAAATTATATGTAAGGATTTTATTTTTATAACACTTGGTTGTGATTTAATTTTGTAAAAACTCATAAATGAGTTAATGTATGAACTATGTTAAATTCATTGAACTCATGAGAAGTTCTCCTAATTCCAAAATGCTTGAAATTTTCCCTACAGAGCCTTGCCACTTATATTCTACTTACTTGTTTCCTCCCGCAACCATGTTTCCTTCTATTTGCATGATGCAAGATGATTCAAGACTTGGGCTTTACCTCCTACAATTGTCGATATCCTTTTCGGCTATACTCTTTTATAAAATAATACTAAATGTTGCTTAAAATATTCTAGAATTTAACTGTCTCATTTAGTAAGACTGGCCTTCTTCCAGACTATCCTGAATCTGGAGGGGTTTGCAGTTTGTTACTCTGAACATTTTTAATGCCCAGAACAGTGCATATGCCAGACTGAAATAAAGCCAGTGGTCTGTGCTATCATGTTATTTTAGCATTGTTTGTTGAGGTATTCTGAGTTGATTTGTGTGTTTTATTTACAGTGTCTTTGTATTGGCTGTGTTTGGAGCATGGCTTTGTTTTTTAACCTCCTGTACCAGTTTGAAAGGATGTAGGTACCCTAGAAAAGCCATGTTTTAATCCTAATCCCATTTTGTAGAGGCAGCTGTTTCTTCTAATCCCTATTCAGTATTGTATGTTTGAAACTGTAATTAGATCATCTCTCTGGAGTTGTGACTCAGTCAAGAGTGGTTGTTAAACTGGATTAGGTGGAGACATGTCTCCACCCATTTGGGTGATTCTTGATTAGTTTACTGGAATCCTATAAAAGATGAAACATTTTGGAGAAAGTAGGAGACTTGGAGAGAGCAGAGAATACCACAGTACCATGAAGCAGAGAGTCCACCAGCCAGAGAGTCCACTAGCCAGCGAGTTTTGGAGATGAAGAAGGAAAATGCCTCCCTTTCTCAGGATACCTTAGATTGGACAGTTCTATAGATTTGTTTTAATTGGGACATTTTCTTGGCCTTAGAATTATATAAACTAGCAACTTATTAAATTCCCTGTTTTAAAAGCCATTTCGTTTCTGGTATATTGCATTCTGGCAGCTAGCAAACTAGAATACCTCCATTTTATGGTATTAGACTTTTTTCCTTACTTCACTTTTTTTTTTAATTGTGAAAAATAACATATACAAAAAGCAATAAATTTCAAGGTACATTTTAACAAGTAGTTATACAACAGATTTTAAAGTTTGGTATAGGTTACAGTTCCACGATTTTTCATTTTTCCTTCTAGCTGCTTCAAGATACTGGAGACCAAAAGATATATCAACATATTGATTCAGCAGTCACATTCATTTGTTAAATCCTATCTTCTCTTTATTCTTTTCCTTCTCTTTTTTGCAAAAAATAACATATACAAAAAAGCAATACATTTCAAAGTACATTGCAACAATCAGTTGTAGAACAGACCAGAGTTTGGTATGGGTTATAATTCAACAATTTTAGGTTTTTATTTCTAGCTGCTCTAAGGCACTGGTGACTAAATGAAATATCAATATAAAGATTCAGCACTTATATTCATTTGTTGAACCCAACCTTCTCTGTATAACTCCATCATCACCTTTGATCTTTCTCTCACTCTTTAGGGTTATTTGGGCTATTATCATTCTTTTTCATGTTAGGAGGGGTTGTCGATAATATGGGATGGGGGTTGAAACTAGTTGATGTTCTGGAAAAACTGGCCCCTTTGCTTCTCAGGATTTATCTGGTCCAGGGACCTATCTGGAGATTGTAGGTTTTGGAAAGTTACCCTAGTACATGGAAACTTTGTCGAATTTTATATAATACCCTAATTATTCTTCAGGATTGGCAGGAATGGTTTTCTTTGGGGTTTGGCAAGTTATAATATATAGCAATGTCTAATTGGAGCTTGCATAAGAGTGACCTCCAGAGTAGCCCCTAGACTCTATTTGGACTCTTTCAGTCATTGATACCTTATTTGTTACACTTCTTTTCCCTTTTTTGGTCAGGAGGGCATGGTTGATCCCACGGTGCCAGGGCCAGACTCATTCCTGGGAGTCATATCCCATGCCGCCAGGGAGAATTTCATCCCTGGATGTCATGTCCTATGTAGGGTGGGTATTAAACTTTTATCAATATTTTGTGCTTTGAGTCTATTTATTTTAACAGCACCTTGTGGGCTGTGGGGTACAAATTCATTATGGGTTTATAGTACGTAGTATAACCATTGCCAAGTCTATGCATTTGAAATTCTTTAAGCTTTTGTAGCCTGGAAAGCCAAGCTTCTTCGAGCTTGTTTGAAAAGGTGCATATTTTTAAACATTCTTAAATATTCTCATGAAGAAGAAGCTCTTAAATTTAGTTTATACTCAGAGGAATATTCTTTAGTAGGTGTCCTCTGGTTTTATTTGATTTCATAATATTGTTGCCCAGTAGTTCAGAGATATTTGTGTGTGTATTACTGTTTGTGCTGGTTTGAAAGGAAGTATGCCCCCTAAGAAAAGCCATGTTTTGATATAAATCCCATTTCTTAAAGGTAGAATGGTCCCTATTCAATACTGTATATTTGAAACTGTAATGAGATCATCTCCCTGGATAATGTGATTTAGTCAAGAGTGGTTGTTAAACTGGATTAAGGGATGACATGTCTCCACCCATTTGAGTGGGTCTTGATTAGTTTCTGAAGTCCTATAAAAGAGGAAACATTTTGGAGAATGAGTGATCCAGACAGAGCAACACTACGAAGCAGAGAGTCCACCAGCCAGCAACCTTTGGAGATGAAGAAGGAAGACGCCTCCCGGGGAGCTTCATGAAACCGGAAGCCAGGAGAGAAAGCTAGAAGATGACGCCGTCTGCCATGTGCCCTTCCAGCTGAGAGAGAAGCCCTGACTGTGTTCGCCATGTGCCTTCTCACTTGAGAGAAAAACCCTGAACTTCATCGGCCTTCTTGAACCAATATCTTTCCCTGGATGCCTTTGATTGGACATTTCTATAGACTTGTTGTAATTGGGACATTTTCTCGGCTTTAGAACTGTAAACTAGCAACTCATTAAATTCCCCTTGTTAAAAGCCATTCTGTTTCTGGTATATTGCATTCCGGCAGCTAGCAAACTAGAACACTGTTTATCTCATGATTCTCTTCATTTATTGAGAATGTAAAGTGGGGATTGGTGAGATTGTTGCTACACTGTTTTGGCTTCAAGGTGGCTGGGTTGATATTTAATATTTGGCTTCTCTTGTTCAGCTCTTTGTTCCCTTCCCAGACCTTAATCTGTTTACCCTCTATGTGTGCCTCTGTACCTGAGGTTCTTTCCTCATGTGCAGTCACCAGTCACTCTGTTCTTGGGGTTCCACTTTCCCAAAACCTGGCTGCACAAATAAAACACATGAAATAATGGAGGCTGGCTCCTAGCATGCCTCTCCCAAAGATGAAGTCACTGCCACTTTTCATTTAAAAGTTTTGTTGCTAATCACTTCTGGAAAATCCAAAATGTATACCTGGTTGTTTAGAGTAGTAAAGTAATAAAGCTTAGAAAATTTTCACAGAAGCTTACAGTTCTGGATCTTTAAAAAATGTATTTTTAAATTACTCAACTAATATATAAATATATATTTGTTGTGAAAAATTGTAAGCCATACTGAAGATGGTTGAATAAAAAGTTTTTCTAGAAAAGTTAATTTGCTGGGTGGGAGGGAATAAACAATAAAATTTTGATAGAGACTATCAAATTGTCTTCCAAAGTTTGTACTAATTTATGCCCCTATGAATAGTGTATGAAAATTTCCTTACCCCTTTTGTACACTGGCTGTTAATTTTATAAACATTTGCATAATGTTAATTTTCATTTCCCTGATTACAATGGAGTTGAGTACCTTTTCATATTTTATTGCTTGAGTCATTTCTGAAACAGGAAATAAAAGTACCTTTGAATTTGGAATATTGTCTCCATTTGAATTTTGGTGAGGGTCAGGAGGACGCTTTGCTTTAAGATGTGTCCTCTGTCCTCACACTTTCATATCCTTTCTGAAAAATACCATCAGGAAGGACTAGGGACCAACTTGCTTCCATGACTTCCAGGTTGGGTGACAGCTGGGATTTACTACTTTCACTGTGAAATATACTTGTCATTTATCTTGGCCAAAAAAAAAGATGATATATTGTCAAAAATGCCTATAAAATTATTTATTGCCTATAAACTACATTATACACCTTATACTTTATTTTTTTACCAATGGTTAGAAAACCCTTAAAATATTTTACACATTATTTCTGAAGATTTTGCCACATGCCCTGATGCATTGTCTGTTTCAGGCATCTACTGCCTGTTTAATGAATATAAGAGATGCAATCTGCAATGTTGAAGAAAGGTCAACTGAAGCCCATAATTGCATTCCAATAATTCCTGTTTTGATTCCAAGGTGGTTGGTTAATGGCTGAGATTTGGCTTCGGTCAGGTATACCCTTGATTCTATTTCTCTTAGACCATAGTCTTTTTAAAAATTTTTTTTTTTTTTTTTAATATGGGCAGGCACCGGGAATCGAACCCGGGTCCTCTGGTATGGCAGGCAAGCATTCTTGCCTGCTGAGCCACCTTGGCCCGCCCACAAAAATTTTATTAAACTGTTTAATAATACAATTACCATTGTCAAATATTTACCTAAATTATGTGAACTTGAATTCTTAAAACATTAGATTTAGTTTCTCTAAGAATACCTAATTTTTTTACATTGAATTTATTAGTGGTTCAATTTATGTAATTTCTAGGTATTTTAGAAATATTCCATTTAAAGTGCTTATCTTTTTTAAAAAATATTTTTATTGGCAAATTTTTACACACATACAGTCCTTCCATAGTATACAGTCAATGGCTCACAATATCATCACATAGTGGTATATTCATCACTATGACCATTTTTAGAACATTTTCATCTCTACAGAAAAAGAAATAAGGAAAAAAAAAACCGTATACTTCCCATATACCTTATCCCTCCTTCTCATTGACCTGTAATATTGCAATCTACCCAAATTTTTACCCTTTATCCCCCCCTTTACTTATTTTTTATCCCTATTTTTTTTTTTAACTCATCTATCCATACCCTGGATAAAAGGAGCATCAGACACAAAGTTTTCCTAATCACATTGTAAAAGCTATATAGTTACACAATTATCTTCACCAATCAAGGGTACTGGAATATAGTTCAACAACTTCAGGCACTTCCCTCTAGCCACTCCAAAACACCATAAACTAAAAAGGGATCTGTATATAATACATAAGCATAGCCTCCAGGAAACTTTATTTCTCAGCCACTGAAACTTTATTTTGTCTGATTTCTCTCTTCTCCCTTTTGGTCATGAAGGCTTTCTCAATTCCATGATACTGCAATTTTGGCTCATCCCAGTAGTCTTGTCCCACATTGCCAGAAAGATTTATACCCCTGGGAGTCATGTCCCATGTAGCCTGGAGGGCAGTGAGTTCTCCTGCAGAGTTGGCCTAGTGAGAGAGATGGCACACCTGAGCAACAAAAGTGGTTCTCTGGAGGTAACAATTAGGCATAATTATCAGTACGCTTAGCTTCTCTTCTGCAGGAAATCAGTTTCATAGAGGCAAGCCTCAAGATCGAGGGCTCAGCCTATTGAATTGGTTGTCTACACTGCTTGTGAGAATATCAGGAATTCTCCAGATGGGGAAGTTCAATACTTCCTCCTTTCTTCCCAGTCCCCCAAGGGGACTTTTCAAATACTTTTTTATTCTCGGCCCAAATTACTGTGAAATATATTGGGGCATCACACTAACCTGTACAAACCAACAAGCTTTTGTGCCCTATTCAAGATTCCATGTAATTATGGTATTCAACTAAACCAACCACACAAGTTAAATTAGATAATGCTTACCCAAAATGTAAATTTTATACCAAATAAACTGCAAATAAACTAGCCAGTTCATTTACAAAACTAATCCATAAACACTTTATTTCTTGATTCTTATAGGGCTTACCATGCCATCACTGGGCACTTGAGAACTGATTTTTTTTTTTTTTTAACATTCTATGTTCCCAAATACATTATAAACTCTTTGAGGATAGTATCACAGACTTAGCTCTTTATATTACCGCATATGCAAACAATAATCCTTTAATTAACAACTGCAAGCCCACACCATAATGGGTGGGTCTGATCTGAGACCTCAGAGTCATGGAATCTTGACATAAATTTCCCTCCATAGGCTCACAACTAACAGACCTAGGAATGAACTAGTTTTTTCCTCAAATAGCTACTCTTAACTCATCCACGTGGACACTGCAATGTAGTTGAAATATTTCTTATAAGAACTGAATTAATACAGAGAGTAGATTAAAAATGCCCGTGCACTAAATGCCAATTTTCTGCGTAAATGAGCAGGCATTCTGGAATCATTTTCTGAGTAAAAAACCTTGGGAGTCTGGTGCTACCAGGTTTTAAGTAACTATTCTAAAGTGCTGAGGGGCGGAGGGGGCTTCTGTGCCACTGACTTTGTTACCCCACTTACTCTCTAGCAGTATTCAACTGTCTCCAATTGAACCTGAACTTTTCCTGTGTGAGCTCGCCCACTTCGGCCCCACCTGGGCAGTGGGCATGAGCTTCGGTACGGTGCGCTGCGAGCACAAGGAGAGGTCATCACCCGGCCCCGAGGGGCGCGAGCCGCGGGCATGCGCGTGCGAGTAGTGCTGCGGCCGGCCTCCGGCGTCCCGGCGGCCCCGTTGCCGTAGTAACAGGAAAGCCCGGAGCCGCTCCTCCCGCCCCCTCCCCTCCCTCCGCGCCGGCCGATCTCTGGGAGCTAACATGGCTGAGCCCACCGGCCGGCGGCAGAGGCAGCAGTTAGCGCTGGGGGCAGTTGGGGCAGCGGCGGACGGCGGGGGCCGAGCGCAGGTGAGGTGGGCGGCGGGGGCGGCCAGCGACGCGGCTGGGGGTCCGGGGTCGGGAGGAGCCCCTCCCGGGCCGCCTCGCGTGTCTGGAAGACTGCGGGCCGCGCGTCGAACTCGGGCAAGGGGCCCGGGCCGGAGGAGGCCCGCGGGGCGCCAGAGGCTCCGCCGGGAAGGGGGCGCGCACCCGCACTTGGCTCGGTCTCCGCACTTCGCCTTTGGCTTCAGCTCAACTTTGTTCCTTGCCCGTGTCTTGGGACAGGAGTCGTAAACCCCGAGCATCCACCCGTTCGCCAGCGCCCTGCCGAGGAGAGGGGAGAAGACAGACCCCAACGCCCGGAGACCCCTCCCCGGAGCATGTGGAAGTTGAGCAAGAGCAAAGTGCTGCTGGACGACTCCCGCGAGGAGGAGGACGGCCTGCGGGAGGGGAGGCCGCCGCCGCCGCCACAGCCCGCCGCCGCGCAGGTAGGGCCGGGGGCCGCGCCTGGCTCGCCTTTTCTTTTCTATTTTCAGTTTAGAGGACCGAGAGCCCTTGACAGAGGAAGCTGAGATTGTCATTGTGCGCTTTCCCGACCAAAGGAACTTCCTTCCCCGAGTCCCTGCCTTAGGGCTCGGCCGACGGAGGCCCCCTCCAGTGGGGCTCCCGGGGGCCCGGGGTCGCGGTGCCGCGGGCGGTGCTCGCCTCGCGATGACTCTGCAGTTCTAGCTCTGGCCCCGGTGCCCTCTTCCTCCCCGCAGAGTGGTGCGGGGCGGGGACGTCGGGGGGCCGGCTTGGTGGTTGTTCCTATGGGGGGATCCCCGGGGTCCAAACGTGGTGCTGCGAGCTTTGGGAAGCTATGCAGAAAAGTGGTGCAAAATGAAACATCAGTGTAGGAGTTATCCCGTTCGAGGCGCAGTGGGATGGGCGCATCGCCACCCGTTATAGTTATGATTACAAGTGGCAGAGTTTGACAGGAAATTTAAAAAAGCAAAACAAAAAACTCAGATAAACCCTGTTTTTACCGTTGTTCTTTCTCTGTGCAGTTTATTTTACCCCGGTATACTTTTAGTGTCACTCCCCCACTGCCCCAATTTTAAGAGGAAATTGTATACCGGTGTACTGATCTTGTTATAAGCAGTTAAGGGAATTCACTGCCTCTTCTACATAAGTTTTTATACGCTTCTTTTTAAATGCATAATGCAGTACCAGGAGAATGGGCCAGTTTTAGGTTTGTGAAGGGGTGGGGGTGGGGGCAGTCTGGGGCGGGGAATACACCTCCAAAGCATTGTCTTAATTTTGGTATTTGCTTTTTACCACCCATTGCTCTTCTTTCTTCGTTGAGTCATATGATGGAATATAAATTACCGTAGCGATAGGTACTCTTGCAGACTGCAACATTTTAAAGTTCAGTACCACGACAAGTGTTCCGAGGTGCGGTGCCTGATAATTGTTGTGGAAATCAGAAAAAGTCCTGAATCATTGTAAGTTGTAATGGCTTGTTCATTGCAATGAGAAAGCTTTAGATGATCATAGCAAAATGTCAAATGTGGCAACAAATATTTTCTTTTCTCCAACCTTTGATTTTCTCCAGGAAGAAAGCTGATGCTTTTTATAGAAAAAGTTGAAAGGCTTTGGTGTTACAAGTTTAGAGATATGCTTGGAATGTTTAAAATTTTTTTAATTAAAAAGGATCCCAGGTGGATCCTGTATGTCTTACATGTGCTTCTGACCTGCCGCCTTGTTTTTCCACTGCAGTATTTTTTTCATGTGCAGTGAAATTTAGGTAAAAAATTCAGCATTTTTTTTTTAATAAAAGTCATGTAACTTCTCTTTGTTTCTTTCTTTCTTTTTCTTTTTTTTGTTAAATATTTGGAAACTTTCTCCTGATGCTGTTGAAGTTGCTATGCAAGTTAATGATGATCTATATCTTCTGAGGACCTGTACATAGTTCATGAGATCGTTTCTTCCCCAACTGGATCAAAAGAGCTCTTAGGGACTGAAATTGCTTCATGTTGATAGATATTTCTTATAGGGGTTAAATGCAGGTTCCCAAATCATGTAAAAGGGAATTGATTATCTTAAGCATTTAAATATGGTTACTATCTGAACTTTGAGTAATCAGTCTTTGGTAATATTAGTCCTTACCCTACTTCTTATTTTTTAAATCTCAGAATGTTATGGCTACTCTAAATAACAACTCTCTTATATGTAATGGTGAGAATTTTTATGTGATGACTGAGTTACCTGAAGAAGCTGAAAATAACTGATTATCCACAATGAGCAATACTTTTGTTTCAGGGTGGACTCTGCTGAAAAATTTAAGTTGATTCTTCAAATGTTCTGCTCCCCTTGTCTCCTAATGATGGCTAGAGCTCTTTTCTTCCTCTAAGATTTTATTTTGAAAAATTTTTAATTTGCACATAAGTTGGAAGAATAGAATGAGCACCCACAGCTCCTTCACCTATATTTATCCATTGACACTGCCACATTTGCTAAAGCTCTTCTTATGATCTTTTGGTTTACAGAGTTACCTACATCCTGCTTCTAATTGTAGTTTTTATATTATTTAATAAGGGTTCCTATAGTTTAATGTTTAAAGTTGAAATAACTTTGTTATGGGAGAACATTTTTGTTAATTGTGACAGGTTGGTTATACTCTAAATTTAGTAAATTCCTTTGGAAAGATTGACCTTTTTCCAAAGCCAACCACTCTTAGAATTAAATTATAAAATTTATGACAAATCTATCATAAATCTTCTGCCTACAAAATTTTATTTTAAGGTTCAGAGAGGTAGGAATACATGAGTAGGATTTAATGAATCTCTTAAGTTTCCTATCATATTAGAAATCTCAATTCTGTTTCATTTTTAGTCTTTTAGTCCCCATTCCTGCTCAAAGAATAGATTAGCAGATTTGTTATTAAACATGCAGCTTGACAGTACACTTTGCATTATTCTAAAGAGAGTTTATAACCTTATCCGTTGTGTTTAACTTCCTTGAAAATCAGGACAAACAGCTATAATATTTACTGTGTTGTATTATTTTTTAAAAAGAAAACATAGCTTAATGTTGGGTTCCTATAAGTTTGAAATGTGAGGCGTTTAAATTCTTAACTTGAATTTAAGAGATATTTAAAATTATTACTAAAATAGCTTTACCATTGTAAACAATAAATTTTCCTGAGTTTCTTTTTGGGCTGTTGGCCTTTTTTTTTTTTTAATCTTAAATGCATGTCCATTTTGTAATAAAATAGAACAGAGAAATTTATGAGGAAAATCATTCGTTGCTATTGTTCAATAAGAAGATACTTAAACATGTTTTAATGAATCTAATGTTTATTTAAATTTAAAGATAAAGCTGGTATGCATATGGTAAAATATGAGGAGATACTAAATGGTAGGCCTTAACTTATTCCTCTTTCCACTGGGAATCGTTAAGTTTTTTGTATGTCCATTCATAGAACATACATGCATGAAACATGTTTCAAGAATACATTTCTGGGTGGGCCACGATTGCTCAGCAGGCAGAGTATCTTCCCTGTCATGCTAGAGACCCGGGTTCGATTCCTGATGCCTGCCCATGTGAAAAAAAAAAAATTCCTTTCTCACAGTACATATTTTTCTGCACCTCAAATTGTTGTCTTAATAATATGTGTATATTGGAGAGCTTTCTGTTTTATCATTGTTAGGTCTTTTTTTAGGCTGTATGGTATTAAATGGTATAAGTGGATGTGCCAAAATTTGTCTAATTGGGCCTTTTCTGATGGATATTGAGATTGTTAAGCCATTTTTTGTTACATGCCCTCCCCACCCCTGAAAAAAAAGTTTTATGCAAATAGCAGAGGAAATACTGATAAGTATGTATATAAATACAGGTTTATGCTCATTGATCACTTACTTCAAGACTGTACTACATAGGGATTTAGCTAACTTTAATACCTTTAATAACAAACCGTAGAGTTTTTTACATATTTCCTTTTAAAAAGTTTGCAAGGTTTCTATTCTGTAGGCATTGCAGTAAAAATATCAGGGAGCATTTGAGGTGTTTATTAATCAGTCTTGAAAAAAGGGAGAAACCAAAGGTTAGTAAAACTTTAGATTACACGAAATTATTCTCTTCTGACATCATGAGAACTGAGTTGAAGTCTGCTTTGGTGATATTTGGAGTACGTTAGATTGTTGTTGGTTTATTTAGGCTACTAAATCTGAAAAATAAATGTTCTAAGACTAACGTTCTTTTTGGAGGTTGGTTTATTGGAAAGAACATAGGCTGTTAGGATAGAATGTGGGCTTTCCTCCATTCAGTTCCTTTCCTCCAATATCTAAACAATTTGTTATTTTCCCTTATTTCCTTAAAAGAAGTGCAAAGATGCAATCTTTTCTTACATAGAAATTAACATACTGTAAACATTGTTTTACAGCTTGTGTTCCTCACTTAGCAGTAAGTTTTAGATCTTTCCAAATTGGTGTATAAAGAGCTTCCTCATTTCTTCATGTGTATTTGAATATTGTATTTCTTTGTATGGAGATGGGGATTTTTTAGTCTCCTCTTGATGGACATTTATGAGGTTACTTCCATTCTTTATTACAAACTTAGAGCATATGTTATTTTGCATATCTGTGCCTTAATTCCTAGAAGTGGAATTGCTGAGTCAAAGAAAATATATGTTTGTAGTTTTGATCAATAGCTGTAAATTGCCCTCCCAAGAAGTTTGTACTAATTGATATTTCAACCAACAGTGTATGAGAATGCCTTTCACCATAGTCTTGCCAAAAAGTATGATATTGTTTGTTATCAAAATTTTCTAATGGATGAAAAGTTGTAGTTCAGTGTGGTTTTAATTTGTAATTCTCTTAGTCATGATATTGAATAGCTTTTCATATGTTTACAAGCCTAAATGAAGACTTATAAACATTTCTTCACCAGTAGTTACATCATTTTAACATTCCCATAAAAATATAGTTTGGAATTTAGACTGGGCCTTGGTTTCTGGTAGACCAGGTTGAGTCCTATCTCTGCCATTTGTTAGCCATGTAACCTTACACAAGTCACGTAATCTATCTAGGCAGCTTTTTTTTTTCCAACTGTAAAATTGAGATAAGGATAGCCAATACTAATATTTATTGTTTTGTTCTTATTCATTGTTATAAGCCCTTGACATGGATTAGAGTCATCATTTGGCAGTTGAGGAAGTCAAGTCATGGAGCTGTAGGGTAACTTGTCAAAGGTCATTCAACCATAGGCAATGGAACCATAATTCAAACTCCAATGGTCTGTCTTCGTCGCCAACATCTGTAAACCAAGCCACACTGCCTCTGAAATAATTATAGCACTTATCCCAATGAGTTATTATGGAAAGTAAATTAAATCATCAATGAAAAACCCTTAATACTATTCTCTGACAAATAGAAACACCAAAAAAAGTAGCTCTTATTATTAAATAATAACAATATTAATATGTTTTTACTAAGTTATAATAGTGCTTTATCCTCCCCTGAGGTTCTTTGTTCGCACTTTAGAGTGAAATTGTTGCCCTGGCTGACTCAGCCAGTGGGGTGCAAATCCCATAGCATATTGCCTGAGGGGAGGTAGTAATGGTGAGCCCAAACATCAGGACAGCTGCATTCAATTAATGAGCTGACCCCCTGCATTTTACTCCTTTGAGTTTTCAGAGAGCCCTTACTTATTTCTTAAGAATCATCTAGATTCTAGATTGTAAGTCAGTCATTGTAAGTCAGTCCACAAAAGACAGGACTTCATGTTCACTGTTGTGTCCCTAATGCCAGGCACATAGCTAGTGCTCAGTAAGTACTTGTGAAATGAAAGGACTAGCACAGGATTTTTCCCCCCTATTATTTATTTTTAATCCATATTTTTTACTTACCTGTCCACACCGTAGATAAAAAGAGCATCAGACACAAGGGTTTCACAATCACACAGTCACTTTGCAAAAGCTATATCATTATACATTCATTTTCAAGAAATATGGCTACTGGAACACAGCTCTACAGTTTCAGGTACTTCCCTCTAGCCTCTCTAATACACCTTAAACTAAAAAGGGGATGTCTATTTAATGTGTAAGAATAACCGCCAGGATAACCTCTTGACTCTGTTTGAAATCTCTCAGCCACTGACACTTTATGTAGTCTCATTTCTCTCTTCCCTCTTTTGGTTGAGAAGGTTTTCTCAATCCCTCGATGCCAAGTCCCAGCTCATTCTAGGGTTTCTGTCCCACCTTGCCAGGGAAGTTTACACCCCTGGGAATCATGTCCCACGTAGAGAGGGGGAGGGCAGTGAGTTTGCTTGCCCTGTTGGTTGAGAGAGAGAGGCCACATTTGAGCAACAAAAGAGGTTCTCTGGGAAAGACTCTTAGGCCTAATTTTAAGTAGGCTTAGCCTTTCCTTTATGGGGATAAGTTTCATATGAACAAACCCCAGATGGAGGCCTTGGCCTATTGCTTTGTTTGTCCCCACTGCTTGCGAGAATATCAGGAATTCTCCAAATGGGGAAGTTGAATTTTCCCTCTTTCTCACCATTCCCCCAAGGGGACTTTGCAAATACTTCTTTCTTTATTTATTTATTAATTGATTAAAAAATAAAGAAACAAAATAAAACAACATACATAATCAGTAATTCACAATATCATCGCTTATTGCATATTCATTTCTTAGAACATTGCAAATACTTCTTTATTCACTGTTCACATCACTTTGGGATTTATCGGGGCATCATTGTGGACAAACCTACAAACTGTCATGCTCTACTCATGGTTCCATGTACTTACGGGCAGGCAGTGGTGACTCAGTGGCAGAGTTCTTGCCTGCCATATCTGAGACCCAGGTTCAGTTCCCGGTGCTTGCCCATGGGAAAAAAAAAATTAAACTTTTAGATTGAAAATGTGTTATTCTTAAAGAGTTTAAAATCCTAATTGATAAGGTTTACTTTTATTGTTTTTTTTTACTAGATCTTAAGGTGACATGACTTAGACCGTTTTAAAAATATCGCTGCTCTTGTAATTACATTTGAGTTAATTTCAATATGTGAATCAAACTGAGTATCATACAACATGGAGTTTAACTCAGTTGTCTTGTTTTAAGACTGTCAAGTGAATTGTCTTTCACCTTGCTGAAAGCTTCCTGAGATAGGTGCATTGTCTACTTGAGGCGAGCTATTGGGTGTTTATTGTATTTGCTTTAAGTCTGGTTTTGGGGAGTGGGTGATATGTTTAGGGGCTAATAAAGCCCCTCAGCCTTAGGGATTAAAAGCCAAAGACTGAGCTTTCATCTGTTGTTCCCGAATGAATCAAGATTCAGATGAGAAATAGCCACAAGATTTTGTAAACTTTGTTGTTTTCCCCTCTGCTCTTTACGTTATCCGTATCTGCTCACGGCGGGTAGTTCATTTTATTTTCATTTATTGCACATTGAGTATGAGTGCTTCTGTGTATCAGTGTCGTGCATAGTCTGATAAACCAAAAGTTTCTGCTCTTGGAAGCTTGCAATCTTGTAGGGGATACTGTGAGGGAAGATTGTTTCTTACCTTTGTTGGGTTTTTTTTCTTATAAAAGCAGAAGAGAGGAGGGGTGGGTGGCATGTGCTACCAAAGACTAGGAAAACAGAATGAATACATGGAGAACTTTGAATATTGGTTTGAATTGCAGGAGAGAGGACCTGGGCCAAGTAGGAGAAAGAGTCCTTAGGAGGTCCTAAGGTGGGCTTTTTGCTTTTCAAGATACAAATAAATGTTTGTTACAGAAAAAAACCTGGTTTAGAATTATAATCTTGTAGATGGAAGTACAGTGTTGTATGCAGAATTTTTATTAGGTAAAAAGGTGGCAGATATTAATCAGTTCTGCCATTTGAAGGATAGCTCAAATTCTCTTATGATTGCTTGCTATTGCCTCCCTGTTCCCAGAGACATAACAGTATTGAAATGACGCCAGTTAATAACCCTACAATGGCCTCTTAAGTATACAGGTGAAAGGAAGAGTCACACATCTCTCACTTGAAATCAGAAGCTAGAAATGATTAAACTTAGTGAGGAAGGCATGTTGAAAGCCAAGATAATGCTCAGAGCTAGGCCTCTTGCACAGTTAACCAAGTTGTGAATGCAAAGAAAAGTTCTTGAAGGAAGCAGAAAGTACAACTCCAGCAAATACATTAGTGATAAGAAAGTGAAACAGCCATATTGTTGATATGGACAAAGTTTTAGTGGTCTGGATAGATCAAACCAGTCCCAAACCAGTTACAACATTCCATTAAAACAAAGCCTAATCCAGAGCAAGGCCCTAACTCTCTTCAATTCCATGGAAATTGAGAGAGGTGAAAAAGCTGCAGAAGAAAAGTTTGAAGATAGCAGAGGTTGGTTCATAAATGCCATCTCCATAACATTACAGTGCAAGGTAAAGCAGCAGGAGCTGATGTAGAAGCTACAGCAGGTTATCCAGAAGATCTACCTAAGATAATTGTTGAAGGTAGCTACACTAAAGAGCAGATTTTCAATGTAGAAGAAAAAGCCTTGCGTTGGAAGTAGATGCCATCCAGGACTCTGTAGTTTGCTAGCTCCTGGAATGCGATATACCAGAAAAAGAAGGCTTTTAAAAAGGGTGAATTTCCCAGTCAATCCCAAAGAACACCTAGGGCAATATATAAGATTCCACAAGGGTTCCATGCACTAGAGTAGCTTTCCGGAAATCCACACTCTCCAGAAAAATCCCTGGACCAGGTAAATCCTGAAATCTAGAGGGCCAAGCCTCTCTAGAACATTGGATAGTTCCATCTCCCTACCCCATATTAGTGACAGACCCTTCCACTGTGAAAAAGTTAGAATGGCCATAGCCCAGACACCCCTAAAAAGAGTAGGATACAAAGATCAAAGGTGATGGTGGAGTTATACAGAGAAGATAAGATTTAACAAATGAATATGAATGCTGAATCATTAAATTACCTCTTTTAGTCTCCAAATTTTAGAGCAGCTAGAGGTAAAAACCTAAAATTGTGCAATTGTAACACATGTCAAACTTTGAAATATGTTCTACAATTAATTGTGGTGCTGTGCTTTGAAATTTATAGCTTTTTTGTATATATGTTATTTTTCACACACACACACACAAAAAAAGAAAAAACTTGATTGTGATGCTAAAAAAATATTTAAGCTTTCTAGCCTCCTATATTCTGGAGTATCTGGAAGGAAACATCTGAGAGGATCATGTCCTAGTTTACTAGCTGCCAGAATGCAATATACCAGAAACAGAATGGCTTTTAAAAAGGGGAATTTAATAAGTTGGTAGTTTACAGTTCTAAGGCTGAGAAAATGTCCCAATTAAGACAAGTCTATAGGAATATCCAACCAAAGACATCCAGGGAAAAATACCTTGGCTCAAGAAGGCCGATGAAGTTCAGGGTTTCTCTCTAGTGAGAAAGCATATGGTGAACACAGTCACAGTTTCTTTCTCATCTGGAAAGGCACATGGTGAACATGGTCAGGGTTTCTCTCTCATCTGGAAAGGCACGTGGCGAATATGGTATCATCTGCTAGCTTCCTCTCCCGGCTTCCTGTTTCATGAAGCTCCCCGAGAGGCGTTTTCCTTCTTCATCTCCTCAGGTTGCTGACTGGTGGCCTCTGCTTCTCGTGGCTATGTTATTCTGCTCTACTCTCTCCAAATATCCTTCTTTCTCCAAAATGTTTCCTTTTTTATAGGACTCCAGAAACTAATCAAGACCCTCCCAAATGCGTGAAGACATGCCTCTAGCTAACCCAGCCTAACAACCACTCTTGATTAAATCACATCTCCAGGGAGATGATCTAATTATAGTTTCAAACACTCAATAAATGGCTGCTTTACAAAATGGGATTAGGATTAAAACATGGCTTTTCTAGGGTACATACATCATTTCAAACCAGTGCAGATCGTATGGTATCCCATGACAAACTCTGGGATCTGTCCTGTAATTGCTTTTTGAAGAGTGCTTTGAGACTTTTTCAGTTTCTTTGTTTTGTATATATGCTATACTATAAAAAAAAAGTTTAAAAAAAAAAGAATGTAATGAGTTGCACGTTTCCAGTTCTAAGCCCACAAAATGTCTCGATTAAAGCAAGCCTATGAAAATATCCAATCTAAGGCACCAGGGAAAGATGCCTTGATTCAAGAAGGCCAATGAAGTTCAGGGTTTCACTCTGAACTGGAAAGGCACATGGCAAACATGGCAATGTTTGCTAGCTTTCTCTTCAGGCTTCTTGTTTCATGACGCTCCCCCGGGGGCATTCTTCATCTCCAAAGGTCTCTGTCTGTGTGGGCACTCGTGCATCTCTCGTTATTCTCAAAAGGGACTATCTCCAAATGTTTCCTCTTTTAAAGAATTCCAGTAAACTAATCAAGACTAATGAGGAATGGATGGAATCACATCTCCCTCTATTCAAAAGTTAATACCACAATTGAGGGAGTCACATCTCTATGGAGATAATCTAATCAAGTTTCCAAAATACAGTGCTGAATAGGGCATAAGAGAAATGATTGCTACCACAAGATTGGATTAGGACTAAAGCATGGCTTCTCTAGGATGCATAATCCTTTCAACCCAGCATAGACTCTCATAACCAGAAAGGAGAAGTTAATGTCTGGCTTCAAAGCTTTAGAGCACAGGCGACTCTCTTGTTAAGCGCTAATGCAGCTGGTAACTTGAAGTTGGTACTAGTGCTCATTTATAGTTTCTAAAATCCTAGGACTCTTAAGAATGATGCCTATGCTCTGTAAACAGAACAACAAAACCTGGAAGACAGTACATCTCTGTGGTTTACTGATTATTTTAAACCCAGTTTTTTTTTGTTAATATTTTTATTGGTAAACAGCATACAACACAAGCATTCTTAACATACAAACATTCCATACCAGTGGTTCACAGTATCATCACATAGTTGTATATTCATCACCATGATCATTGTTTAGAACATTTGCATCACTCCAGGAAAAAAAAAGAAAAAGAAAAAAGAAAAAACTCATATATACCATACCTCATACCCCTCCCTCTCATTGACTGCTAGTATTTCCATCTACCCAATATATTTTAATTTGTTCCCCCTATTTATTTTTCTATACCCCTTACCACTCCCTTTCATTGGTCACTACTATTTCAGTCTACTCAATTTATTTTAACATTTGTCCCCCCTATTTTTTATTTTTAACCCATATTTTTTACTCATCTGTCCATACTGTAGAAAAAAGGAGCATCAGACACAAGTAAACCCACTTTTGAGACCTACTACTCAGAAAAAAAGATTTCTTTCAATATATGACTGCTCATTTACAATGCACCTGATCACCCAGGAACTCCAGTGGAGATGTACAATGAGATTAGTGTTGTTTTCAGGCCTGCTAATACAACACCCATTTTGCAGACCATGGACCAAGAAATCATTTAGACTTTCAAGTATTACCATTTAAGAAATAGATTTCATAAAGCTATAACTGCCATTGTGATTCCTCTCATGGATATGGGTAAAATATATTGAACACCTTCTGGAAAGGATTTACCATTCTAGATGCCATGATGAACATTTGTGATTCATGAGAGGAGGTTATAATGAACAGACATTTGGAAGAAGTTGATTCCAACTGTCATGAATGACTTTGAAGGATTCAAGACTCCAGTGGAGGAAGTAACAGCAAATGTGGTAGAAATAGTAAGAGAACTTCTAATTAGTAAGAGCTTAAATATGTAACTGAATTGCTACATGATAAAACTTGAACAGATGAGGAGTTCCTTCTTGTGTATGAGCACAGAAAGTGTTTTCTTGAGATGAAATCTATTCCTGGTGAAGATGCTGTGAACATGTTGAGATGACAACAAAAGAGTCAGAACATTACATTAACTTCACTGATAAAGCAGCGGCAGGGTTTGAGAGGATTGACACCAACTTTGAAGGACATTCTACTTGTGGATAAAATGCTGTCAAACAGGGCAGTGCAGCGGTGGCTCAGTGGCAGAATTCTTTTTTTTTTTTATTCAACATGATAGTATACAAACATAAACATGCTTACCATATGATCGTTTCATTCTTGATATATAATCAATAACTCACAGTGTCATCACATAGTTATATATTCATCATCATGATCATTTCTTAGAACGTTTGCATCAATTCAGAAAAAGAAACAAAAAGAAAACAGAAAAATTCATACTGTGCTGGTTTGAAATGATGTAAGTACCCTAGAAAAGCCATGTTTTAATCCGAATTCCATTTTGTGAAGGCAACTGTTTCTTCTAATCCCTATTCAGTACTGTATGTTTAAAACTGTAATTAAATCATCTCCCTGTAGATGTGACTTAGGGAGTCACATCCTGATGTGATCTTGATGTCATCTTGAGTGATCAATCTTGATGTGATCTAGATGTGATCTTGAGTGATCAAGAGTGGTTGTTAAACTGGAATAGGTGGAGGTGTGTCTCTATCCATTTGGGTGTGTCTTGATTTGTTTACTGGAATCCTATAAAAGAGGAAACACTTTGGAGAATGTGAGAGATTCAGAGAGATTTTTGAGAGAACAGAGAATGACATAGCCACAAGAAGCAGGGAGTCTACCAGCCAGCAACTTTTGGAGATGAAGAAGGAAAACACCTCCCGGGGAGTTTCATGAAACAGGAAGCCAGGAGAGAAAGCTAGCAGGTGACACCGTGTTCACCAGGTACCTTTCCAGCTGAGAGAGAAGCCCTGACCATGATTGCCATGTGCCTTCTCACTTGAGAGAGAAAAGAAACCCTGAACTTCATTGGCCTTCTTGAACCAAGGTATCTTTCCCTGGATGCCTTAGATTGTACATTTCTGTAGACTTGCTTTAATTGAGACATTTTTCTCAGCCTTAAATCTGTAAATTAACAACTTATTGAATTCCCCTTTTTAAAAGCCATTCCGTTTCTGGTATATTGCATTCCGGCAGCCAGCAAACTAGAACACATACCATACCCCTTACCCCTTCCTTTCATTGATCACTAGCATTTCAATCTACTAAGTTTATCTTAAAATTTGTTCCCCCTATTATTTATTTATTTTTCATCCATATGTTTTACTTGTCTGTCAATAAGGTAGATAAAAGGAGCATCAGACACAAGATTTTCACAGTCACATAGTCACATTGCGAAAGCTATCTTCAAGAAATATGGCTCCTGGAACACAGCCCTACAGTTTCATGCACTTCCCTCTAGCCACTCTAATACACCACAAACTAAAAGGGATATCTGTATAATGTGCAAGAATAGCTCCAGGATAACCTCTCGACTCTGTTTGAAATCTCTCAGCCAGTAAACTTTATTTTGTCTCATTTCTCTTGATTCCCCATTTTGGTTCTGTTAGGACTTCTCAAATCACCTTCCTCCCCAACATTTTCAAATACTTTGCCTTAGTTTTTATTTTATTTTATTTTTATTGACAAAACATAACAACATACAAACATGAACATTCTTAACATAGGAACATTCCATTCTTGGTATATAATTAGTGACTCACAATATTATCACATAGTTGTACATTCATCACCATGATTATTTTCTAACACCTGCATCGCTCCAGAAAAAGAAACAAAAAGAAAAAAGAAACAATTCATATATATCACCCCTCCCACTCCTCCCTCTCACCAACCACCAATATTTTCATTTACTCAATATATTTTAACCTTTGTTTCCCCTATTTTTTTCTATACCCCTTACCACTCCCTTTCACTGATCACTAATATTTTGATCTGCATTTTAATATTTGTTCCCTCTATTATTCATTATTATTATTTTTTTCCCATGGGCAGGCATGAGGAATCGACCCCAGGTCTTTGGCATGGCAGGCAAGAATTCTGCCACTGAGCCACCCATCGCACTGCCCTATCCATTCATTTTTTTAAAAATTTATTTATTAATTTAAAAATTAAGAAACAAAAAAAAATCAACATATATAATCAGTAATTCACAACATCATCACCTATCCATTCATTTTTAATCCATATGTCTTACCCATCTGTCCACAACGTGGATAAAAGGAGCATCAGATACAAGGTTTTCACAATCACACAAGTCACATTGTGAAAGCTATATCATTATACAGTCATCTTCAAGAAACATGGCTACTGGAACACAGCTCTACATTTTCAGGCAGTTCCCTTCAGCCTCTCCAATATACCTTAAACTAAAAAGGGAATATCATATAATGTGTAAGAATAACCTCTTAACTCTTTGAAATCTCTCAGCCACTGACACTTTATTTTGTCTCATTTCTCTTGGTTCTCCCTTTTGGTTCTGTCAGGGCTTTTCAAATCACCTTTACCCCAAATTTTCAAATACTTTGCCTTAGTTTTTTTTTTTTTTTTTTTTTTGGCATGTACTATCAGATATTTAATCATATTACAAAGCATCTCTAATTAAAACAATGTGGTATTTGTGTGAATACATTGAGAGACTAGTGGATTAGAAAATTCAGGAATATACCAGAGTGTGTAAGGATATATACAAAAGAGGGCAATACTTGGAGAGGGTGGAGCCGAGAAAAAGATGGTCTCCCCAATGTCCCCCAAGGTTTGTCGGAGAGAGGCAGGCCTCTGCGTAGGTCTTTGGAAAAGGTGGGACTGCTGCTTTCTAAAGCCCTGAAGATAAATGACTCTCAGACTTTGAAATCTAATGGTCTTTGCCCTGCAGGTCTTCAAAACTGTATGGGTCCAGTGACCCCTGTGTTCTTTCCTCCCTATGGAAATGCATATATATATCCCATGACTGCTACTCTGTATATTGGCAGAAAATAACTTGTTATGGGTTTTCAAAGGTCCAGAGACAGAGAAGAATTTTGCCTTAGGGCAGACCATACTTGTAATTAACTTTGAGATTTTGTACTGTTTTTAACTTTGTATTGTATTTGTAATGTTACTGAAATGGTTTTTTTTTCTTTTGTTAACTTTTTTTATTAATTAAAAAAATTAACAAAAAAAATTAAGATATCATTCCATTCTACATAAACAATCAGTAATTCTTAATATTATCACATAGTTGGCATTCAATCAAACTATCTACCTGAGTTATATTAGGAAATGCTCTAGTCAAAATA
>PVIY010029385.1:9199-32179 GCA_004026745.1 Myrmecophaga tridactyla
AATATTTCATGACATGGGAAAATCATATGGAATTCAAATTTCAGTGTCCACACAGTTTTACTGGAACACAGCCACACCTGTTCATTTGCGTCTAGTCTGTGGCTTCTTTCACACTGCAGACTCAGAGCAGAGTCTTGGTGACAGAGACCCTCTAACTGGCAGAGCAGAAAATATTTACAATCTGAACCTTTTCAGAAAATGCTGTGCAACTGCTGATCTAGACCCACCGAAACAAATACAGTTCATATTTTAAGTCAGGCACTCGCCCAGGCGCATGGAAGTACACGGAACTGAAACAAGATGCCAACAAAATACCACTTACCCTTACTCCCTGAAATGAGAGCCAATATTTTCAATTTTCTCTTTTCTTCCACTGCTGAGGAAGGGCTTCCTGCAGCAATTAAGGCGTGGACTGTGGAGCCAGCCTGCCTGAGTTCAAATCCTAGGTATGCCATTAGCTGTGTGACTATGAGAAGTTAATGTACTTCTCTGTGCCTCAGTTTCCTCATCTCTGAAATGGGGTTTTGTGGAGAGTAAGTTAAGTAGCATGTGTGTGCAGCGTGTGGAAGGGCTTGGCACTGGGTGTGAGCCTGAAAGTGTTGGCCACGTAAGCCTGTCCTGCATCCTTCCTGCAAGGCTGGTTGCCGGGCATCGAGTCATTTCCAGGCCACCAGCGGGTCTCACCTCACATCTGAAGTGTTCCGTGGAGTGTTGGAATCGGTGTGAGCTTTGAGGGACAACTGGCACGCATTAGAACCCTGTCCCCATGTCTTCCCAAACAGGGGCCTCAGGTGAGTTCCTTCTGCAGTCTTAGTTGTGCCCCGCAGAATGGAGGCAGTGGTCCCCACCCCTCCCCACTGGCTGGCCGTCAGTGGACGCCTGTGTGCAGCACCCTTGCTTCTGTCATTCCCCGCTCTGTTATGCGCTGGCATTACACAATAAAAACAACAGCAACATGGCAGGAACTGGCTAAGTGTTTTACAAATGAACTTCTTTAATCACGGCCCAGTAGGTAGGCCCTGAAATTTGCCTCATATGATAAAGAAGGAAACTTAGGCACAGAGACCTTAAGTAACTTATGGGAGGTCACACAGCTAAGAAGTGGTGGAGCTTGGATCTTTGCAACCGTGTTGAACTGCCCTCTAGAAATGGGGGTGTCTGATGGGGGAAGGGAAAATCCTGTAAACCAGAGAGATCCAGGGGTGTATCGCGTGTTCTGTTAATCCCTTGTCACCCTAGGCTGGGTGCTAGGAGCTGCTGGGGTCCCCAAGCACCCCAGAGGACTCCCACACTAATGAATTAAGGCTTGGCTGGAGGCATCTCCCACAGAGGTTAGATAACTGGCCGGAAGGTGCTGCCTGCTGCAGGAGGGCAGGCGCTCAGCAGGCACCCCCAGCCCTGGGGCTGAGATTCTGCAGACAAATCCACTTTCCATTCTCTGGTGTTTAGAGGACCCTCTGATCCCCAGCACGTCCAGAAACCTTGGCAGTTCTAACCTGCCAGAAAAGCTCCACGTGCTTTCCTCTAATGATATTTCAATGACATTTTTCTGAATAGTTCATACGTGCACATAATACAGAATTCAAAAGACAGCAATTAAGTCTTCCCCCCACTGCCCTGCTCTGACCCACAGCCACCCATGCCGCCTCCCCAAAAATCGTCAGGCTCTGGATTCTGTTAGGAAGGACTGGGCCCACTGAGGGGGCCTGTGGACTGCACTCGTTGGCCACCGGGGTCGTGTGGGGTCAGCGGAAGGCAAGCGGGGCCGGTGGGCCATGCCTGCCCTCGTTAGGAAAGAGGGCGGGGTGAGGGCAGGGTGGGGGCAGGGCAGGGGCAGGGCGGGGCCCTGGCGCCTTCTTCCCTGCTCTGCTAAGTGTTGCCCAAACTTCAGACACTGAGTGTCTTAGTTACCTCAAAGCGCCACCTGTCCTATCATTTGATTTGCTTTTCTTCATATTTAGTCGGCTTTTTTGGCTTAAAATAAATTCATTTTAAAAGGCAAAAAAATTATAGCACTATCTTAAAAGGAAAGTTAGTATCATTTACCATAAATGAAAGGTAATCGGTGAAAATAAATTCTGAACAAAGACAGCATTATTAACTCCTAGCCAGATACTCGTGCCTGCCAAGACGCTGAGCCTGACACCCAGCCTCCCAGGAACGAGCGAGAGCTAGAGCTTTTCTCCTTTCCCTAGTAAGAACTACTATGTATTTAATACGTGGTGTGTTCCAAGTACTACCTCATTAAATGTTCCTAGCTACTGAGCAAGGTATAAAATCACTATCATCTACAATTTATAGCAGAGGAAACTGAGGCACAGAGAGGGCGGGACTGGACCCAGGTAATCTGTCTCCAGAGCCCAAGCTCTTCCCCTCTGCTCTAGGCCACCTCTGAGATAGATTAAAAGAGAACTGGAATGGGAATCATCTAAAATTATTTTCTGTACCCCCACTGGGAGTGCCTGTCACGCGTTAGGAACACTGGACTGGTAGAAAGAGCAAAACTAGACTTAGGACATAACCCAGATTCGAGTCTTGTCTCTGTCAGTCTTGATCCTCAGTTTCCCCATCTGCAAAGTACAGGAGGTGGGGCTGTATTCGAGCATCCACACGGCAGGAGCCACCCCGTATCTCCCTGGACCCACAGCACCTGGTACACTTTATATGGTATCACTTAGGCTTCTTCCACCACAAGCAGCAGAAAGCCCAGTGTCCCGGCATCCCTCTGTCTTTCTGTTACACTGCCCTTAGCCTGCCCTGTAGGTTTCCTCCTCGTTCTTGTCACCTCACGGTCACAAGATAGCTGTTGCATCTCCAGCCCTCACGTCCGAATTCCAGGCAGGCCAAAGAAGGAAGAAATGGGAAGGAATGATGTCATGATCAGGAAAGCTAAAGTTTTCAAGTTCCGTTTCATTCGCAGGAGTGTCATAAGGCCACCTCAGTCTGCAAGGGAGGATGGAGAACTGATTCTTTTTGCCAGGGTGCATTGCCTCTCCAAACAAATGTGAGCTTCTCTTGGCAAGGATCAAGAGGAAATGGGTATTGGGTCGGCAACCATTAGTGACTGTGGTTGCTTAAGGAAGACAGGAAAGGAGGAAGAGGGTAGGGAGAGGGGACAGGCAGGAGGGCGTTGGAGAGGAAGGGGCAATCCTAGATCCGTTCCAGCCCCACAGAGCTGCGATGGAAGAGCGTTCATCCTCCCCTGTCTTAATGCAGCCCAGAACCCAGGAGCACGAGTGTTATACTTTCCCATAAAAGGGCTTCTCTGTGAACTTCTACATGTTGAGGCCACTTTTGTTTTTACTGGCAAACTTATTCCAGGGGAATGAAAGTTCACTGCCGTGCAGATGTGTATTTAAGGACAACAGGAGGTTGCGGCGGGGAACCCGTGGAAAGGGAAAGCTTTATATTAGGGGAGACAAATGTTCAGGCTGGGAGGGTCACACCGAAGATGCAGGAAGAATGTGGCAGGTGCCTTCCAGCTACACTCGAGGACTGGGAGTGGTCTTGGAGATGGCCTCACTCCTTCCTAGCTGCCCACAGCTAGGACTGTGGGCCATGTTTTTCAAAGTGGCCTGCCAGAAACCTTCCTATAATGCTGCAGCTCTCATAAGGCAGTGTTTATCTTTTCATTTATGACCTGGCCTCCCTTAGCAGTTTTTCTCTTCACGTTCTAGCTGGGTGGCCTTGAGGCAGATTTCTCAAACTCTCTGTTCTACTGTGTTCTCGTCTGTAGAACGGGCCAATGATAATACCTACTTCGTGGAACTGTTACGAGGACTAAATGAGTTAATGCTCACAGAAACTTACCCGGCACATAACAAAGTCTCAGTTACTCTTCTTGTGTGGCCATCAGCCATCATCATTGCCATCATCATCATCATCTCACATGAGTGGGTCAGTAGAAGCTGACTCCTTCCCGGCCAATGCTGGCAAGTCGTTGAGGAATTACCTGATCTTTTCTGTGATCAAGAGAAATAGTTCAACTCTATGAGGTTTTTAGGTCCCAGTGAAGTTGTCCAGAGACAGAAAATCCTTTTAATCACAGATCTAACTCTGTGTTTTTGGAAAGAGGATGTTGGGCAGGTGCTTGTAGGGTTTGTTGGTGTATAGCAAGCTGGACACTGTTCATCATCATGGCTCTTCCCAAGATTTTACACAGCCCTGGGGAGTCCCCTTCCCATCCAAGGCATCATGGAAATCTCTAGCATCACGACCAATTTCTTGGCATATGGCACTCACATGAGGGGCCTTCTTCTAATAGGGCTGCTTACCACTGAAAATGTCGTGTCCACATTTTCAGTGGTTCCCCCCATTGTTTTCATTTCCTAGGTTTCCCAAAGCAATACCATGAAGTGGTTCAGCTTAAGCATGGAAATTGACTCACTTACAGTTTTGAGACTGTGAAAATGTCCAAATCCAGGCGCATCAAGATATTTTCTTCCTGAAGACCAGTTGCCGGCTATCCTCGGCTCCTCTGCCCTGTGGCGAGGAGACCATCTGCTGGTCTCTCCCTCCTCTCCCAGGTTTTGTTGATCTCCTCTTCTTGCTTCCTGGTTCTCTCTCTCTCTTTCTGTCTGTATTCATTCTGTCCATATAGGACTCCAGCAATAGGACCACGTCCCATCCTGAATGGTGTGGGTCATACCTTTTCTGAAGTAGTCTTATCAAAAGATCCTACTTACTGGGTTTATACCCATAGGCATGCATTAGATTTTAGAATAGTGTTTTTCTGGGGTCCGTAGAAAGTCAAACCACCACACCCATGAACACTTCTTACACTTGTTCATTCATCCAACAAACGTTTGATGACACCTCCTGTGTGCCAGCCTTTGCTCCAGGCCCTTGAGATATAAGTGAACAAAATATTGTGATGGGAAAAAACAGGCAGAAGTCAATTTATGTAATATGTGTAATGGATAAATGCATTACACTCTAAGGTAGCCGTTGCTATGGGTGATAATGAAGTAGAGTCTCAGCAGGACCAGGGTCTGGGGGTGGGGTCAGCCAGGTGCCCATGTCAGTCATGTGTTCAGGTGTGGTCTGCTGAGGTGATGCATGAGCAGGTGGTTCATTCAGCCATCAAGTGCTTGTCACACTCTACCGTGTCGGTCCTTTAATTCCTTCACTCAGCAAGTAGGTATTGAGTGCACCTCTGTTCAAGACACTGTGCCTGGTGCCTAACTAACATTTCTCATTTCATCTATAAAAATCCCATGACGTATGAAACTTAACCCCACAAAGGATAAGTCAAGCCTACTTAAAATTAGGCATAAGAGTTACCCCCAAGAGAACCTCTTTTGTTGCTCAGATGTGGCTTCTCTCTCTCTCTCAGCCAACACAACAAGCAAACTCACCACCCTCCCCCTGTCTACATGGGACATGACTCCCAGGGGTGTGGACCTTCCTGGCAATGTGGGACAGAAATCCTAGAATGAGCTGAGATTCAGCATCAAGGGATTGAGAAAACTTCTTGACCAAAAGGAGGGAGAATGAAATGAGACAAAGTGTCAATGGCTGAAAGATTCCCAACAGAGTCGGGAAGTAACGGAGAGGCTGGAGGGAAATGCCTGAAAATGTAGAGCTGTGTTCCAGTAGCCATGTTTCTTGAGGATGATTGTATAATGATACAGCTTTCATAATGTGACTATGTGATTGTGAAAACCTTGTGTCTGATGCTCCTTTTATCTACCTTGTCAACAGACGAGGAGAACATATGGAATAAAAATAAATAATAGGGGGAACAAATGTTAAAATAAATTTAGTTCGAAATGCTAGTGATCAGTGAAAGGGAGAGGTAAGGGGTATGGTATGTATAAAATTTTTTTTCTGTTTTCGTTTTATTTCTTTTTCTGTTGTCTTTTTATTTCTTTTTCTGAATTGATGCAAATGTTCTAAGAAATGATCGTGATGATGAATACGCAACTATATGATATATTGTGAATTACTGATTATATATGTAGAACGGAATGATCATATGTTAAGAATGTTTGTGCTTCTTTCTTGTCATATTTTTTAAATTTTAAAATTAATAAAAAAAAATTTTTTTTAATCCCATGACAAAAATACTAGTATTGCCGCCATCTTGTAAGTGAGTAGTATATGCTGCTTACCATTCAAAAAAAAAAAACCCTTCTCTGGCTCCTGAACCAGGGAAGAAATCTATGGTCTAGTGGCGGAGATGGACACTAAACCAATATTAACATATGAAGTTATTGCAATGGTGACCATCACTGCGGGAGGGGGACGGGGCTCTAAGGAACTGTAGATGGGCCTGGGCTGACACACGGAAACGCTGAAATAGTTCCCGTGTACAGTTTTGGCTGTTGCTATGGAACAAACCACCCCAAAACCTAGTGTCTTAAAATAGCAACCGTTGTGCGTTGGGGCCAGGAAGACCCCGGAAGTGGTGCTGAGTCCTCAGCTCTGCGATGCGCGTCGCCCTTACCGCGCCCTGTGCTGACCGTGACCCGCTGCACCCATGCTCCTGACCCCCTGGTGAGGGAGAGGGAGAAATGTGAAAGAAGCGCAGAGCAGCGGCAGGACACACCCGGGTCCGCGTGGGAGCCAGGCTCTGGGAGTGCGCCCACCCCCCGGGGTTCTGAGGCCTTGGCACCCAAACGTGGCGGTGGGAGCCGGCAGGGGCGGGTCCCCGTAATTCTGGGGCTTCGCAAATCGTTTAAGCTCCGAATAGTGGAAGCTCCAGAGATGGAAAGAAATGGCCAGAAAAGAGGAAATCAATTCAGCAGAGATGAAAGCTAAGGTCCGCAGCTGTTCTGACCATCAAACCTTTAAAAGCAACGTGAGGTTTTAGGGCGAGGAGTGAGTTATGGCTGTCAGGACCCAGCACGAGAAGGCTTTGATCTGCAAGCAGAAGACTTCTTAAGGGAGGCCATCGCTTTTGCAGAAGTTATTTCCACCTCCTCCCGGAGTGCATTAAAGATGCCCGCTTGGCATTTACAGGTCTGCAGAAGGAACCTTATTCCTAAAGGTAAACATCTGAAATAGGCGGCCTCGTGAGCAGAGAAGTGGGGTTGACATTCGGAGAGAGCGACCCCAGCTCTCCGGGAAGGGTGCCTGGAAGGACCCGGAGCTTTACGAGGTTTTTCCTGTCGGGGCAGACAGATGTAGGATTTGTGATCTGAGGCTGCCGAGGATTGCCGTGGGAGGTCATTTTGCTGAGCACTTGACCTCTCTATTTGAAAAAAGTATCAATTTGGAATGGGTTGCAGTGACCGCCAGGAAACTTTAGACCAGAGTCTGTAACGTGGCTTTCTGGAGGGCCGCCCCGTCGCAGCCCACACGCTGACCTCCCTCTGCCCCATGCCGGGACCCTGGCGGTCCAGAACGTTCCCCATCGTTGGGCGTTGGCATCGGCCCCCGGGGAGTGAGACAGGAATCCCCGGGAGGGCTTCGCAGGGCAGCACATCCATGGTGCCTGTTGGCGTCACAAAAGTGTGGCCGTGACACGTGTGGCGTCACAAAATCCAGTGGCACCTCCCCAGCAGGCAGGCCTCCGCCGTGCAGGCATCGGAAGAGAGAGGGCATGAAGCATCTGCAGGCTCGCGGGAGGAAGGGGAGGAAGGGGACTCTTCGTTTGGTTGTCAGACACGCACCAGCACGATTCCGGAACCTTCCAGTGGGAGGGGAATTACCACAGGTTGGAGGTGGGAGAAAACTGAGGTTAGAAACAACAGGCCCCAGAGTTGAACCGTCCTGGGCTCCAGTCCCTGCTCTGCCTCTTTCAGTCTGCCAGGACGGGCAAGTCACTTCCCCTCTCTGGGCTTCCGTGTTCTCACCTCCTGCTCGTCTTTACTGGAATGTGGAGCTTTCCTCGACTGCCCTTCTCTAAAGCAACACCCCACAGTCCCCACCTCCCTTCCTCACTCGAGGTTTCCTCCCCAGCCTCTGTCACCATCTGCACGTGAGTTTATGTATTTATTCATCTTACTCCTTTTTCTGTCCAACCTCGCTAACATGTCAGCACCACAAAGGCAGAGAGTCGTGTTATCTTGTTCATGGCTGTACGCGCATAGTAGGTGCTCAGTAAACACCTGGGAAATGGGTGAAAGGGAGTCATGGCAGAGCCTGCCCGTTCTGCTCCCCTCCCGCTGTGTGGAGGGTAAACCAGCCTAATCCAGGTGCAGATTTAGCACAGGTCCTGGTCCTGTTACCTGCTCAGGTATCAGTTGCTCATGTTAAGGTCAACTCCTTCACATCTTCTCATTCATTTATTCAATAAATATCTTTAGAATGTTTGTTATGTGTCAGACACTATGCTAGAAGCTGGAGATAATGCCATGAGCAAAACAGATGCCCCCATTTTCCAAAATTATTGCCTGAGAGTCTTCCATGTGCCTCCTAATCTTCTCGGTCCTGGGAACAAAACAGTCCCTGCTTTCATGGTGCTTCCGTCCTAGTGGGGATGACAGAAACAGTAAGTACACACTTAACACAAATAAGATGATTTGGGAATGTCTAAGTGCTTCCTAAAGAAAATTAAAACCAAGGGAACATGTGGGGCCTGGCTAGAGCAGGTGATGGGGTGGGGGGAAGGGCGAGGGGTGGGCACGGCATGGCGGGAGCGGGGGCGGCCGTGGTCCGTGGGCTGAGACCTGTGTGGGAAGAGGAGCCAGCCAGGGAGGCTCGGGGCTGCCACGTGGGCGCCGCACTCAGCAGTTTGGCCCTCACCTGGACCCGGGTAGCCCGTAGGCCTCGCCCCACACCTGCAGAACCTGCTTGTAGTAAGGCCCCCGACGACGACTCCTGGGCACCCTGGCCTTCAGGAAGCCCTGGGCCAAAGGTTACCCTGGGCGTTATTCTTACGCATTAAATAGATATCACCTTTTTAGTTAAGGTGTAACGGAGAGGCTGGAGGGAAGTGCCTGAAAATGTAGAGCTGTGCTCCAGTAGCCATGTTTCTTGCAGATGATTGTATAATGATAGACCTTCCACAATGTGACTGTGTGATTGTGAAAACCTTGTGTCTGATGCTCCTTTTATCTACCTTATGGACAGATGAGTAAAACATATGGATTAAAAATAAATAAATAATAGGGGGAACAAATGTTAAAATATATTTAGTAGATTGAAATGCAAGTGATCAATGAGAGGGAAGGGTAAGGGGTATGGTATGTATGAATCTTTTTCTATTTTCTTTTATTTCTTTTTCTGAATTGATGCAAATGTTCTAAGAAATTATCATGATGATAAATATATAACTATGTGATGGAAAAAAAGAATGTTCATATGGTATGTTGATTGGTTTTATTAATAAAAAGAAAAAAGAAGCCCTCGGCCGGGGGAAGGCGTCCCAGGCAGAGGAAAGGACGGAGACAGCGTCCTGTGATGGCATCCAGGTGTGCAGGCGGCTGGAGTGGGGAAGGGGAGCTCCAGGAGGAGGCAGGCCACCGGGGGCCCACTGACCACAGTGAGGGGTGAAGATGCAGTGGGAAGCCATGCGGGGGCGGGTGGCTGGCCTGCAGAAGAGTATAGGGTGCCGGGGGACAGTGGGTTAAGCCAGAGCTTAGGGTGGGTGCAGGAGAATGATGCGGATGCTAGCACAGTCCCCAAGCCGAGAGACAGAGGCTGGACTAAGGGGTGGTGGAGACAGAAGGGTCAGCAGACCTGGGAGATATTTGAGGGGCCCTGTTCACAGAAAATGGTGAAGGTGTTTAGACCTAGGGGAGGGGAGCGTTGGGGCATCAGGGGTGATCCATTCATCCGTTTCCCCTCCCTCCCTGCAGGCGCCTTTCACATATCTGATCAATGATGTCTGGGCGTGTTATGGTCTCTTTGTGGGGAGGGCAGTGCCAGGGGCCAGGGGAGGAGCTATTAAGCCACCATAATGGACACAAACTCTTGGCTAATGACAACCTTCATTTCCCCCCTTTTCCCTGTGTTGGCATGATTTGACAGCCCTTCACACTCTCCATTTACAAACCCTGTCTGTCCTTTGATATGGAAAACTTATCCGTCTCTGTTTCCACTGAAATTCACATGGTGTCAGTATCAGGGAGATGACGAATTTGTTGAGTTCATGAATTCATCAGTCCTTCCTGAGACAGACACCAAGTCTTATTCACTTACTGAATTTCACACAGAATAACTGAGCATCTGCTGTACACCAGTGTCATCTGTGCAAGTGTGTGTAGAGGCTTGAGATAAATCACTGAAGCAACAACAAAAAAAAATCCCTGCCCTCCTGGGTCTTCTTTTCTAACAGGGGTAGATGGAAAGTAAACAGCTGACATGCAGTTTGGGGTTCTTTCCACTACCCCATCCTACATCTCTCAGATTCAGTGGCTCAGATGTGTGATTCCAGGACTCAGCTAGTTCCCATCTCTACCTAATTGTTGCTTATGAACTTTGCATTCAATTAACCCTTTCCAGGCACAAGTAAAATAAAATCCAACTCATGATGGCTTAACTTATTTTCAAGGAGTTTTTTTACTTAAACAACTGAAAATGCCAGCTATTATGGGCTCCGGGCATGGCTGTTTCCCAGGTTCAAAAGCGTTAACCAGACCTGGTTGGTCTGTCTCTCCTCACACCCCACCCCACCCCCTCTCTCTCACTTTTACAGCTGTGCTTAGACAGACTCTGTCCTCATGATGGCCAGATGGCTGCAGCAGCCCCAGCCTCTTTGCCAACGTAGCATCTTTAGTTTCCCTCTTGTTGGACCTGCTTGTTCAAGGGCACACCCCTGAAGTAACCGCTGTGGTCAGGGGATTATGATGCATGGATCAGCCTGGGTTGGGCCACATGCTCCATTCCTGCCAAATATCCACGACAGCTGCATGAGGCATTTCCATCTTGGGTGCCTTCCTGGGACCTAAAATCACTGAAAATTTCTCTCTCACATGCATAGCTTGGCTCAGAAATGCCGATCTCTGTGGATTACCATTCTCAAGAGTTCCTCCAGAGGAGATCCTTGTCAGTAAGAGTAGTACATTAGGTCTTGGGGTCCACTGATCCCCCCTGATCTGTGTCCACCACACTGGCTGAAGTTGGACTGTCTGTCCTTTCCCTTTCCTCGGTTGTATTAGATCACTGATACAAGCAAGTTCCTTGCTTAAAAGCCTCCATCCAAGGCTTCCTGCTATAATCTGAAAAGAATTCAAAACAAACACCTTGTGTGAACACTACTCCCCCCCACTCCCCACCAGCCTGCATTATTTAGCCTCCCAAAACCTCTCATACTGTTCCCTCTTATCCTGCTTATCCCACTCTTCCCAGTGCTCCCATTCGGGGCCTTTGCAGTTTGCTGTCCCCACCCGCCAGCCCCCATCCGAGCACTCTTCCCTCCAGATCTTCATGTGGCTGGCTCTCCTCCGTCTGGTAGACTTCAGCTCAGATACTGCCTCCCCCAAGAGGTCTTCCAGCCTTATTAATCCTCTGATTAATGAAATGAATAGATATGAATGTTCATTCTAGTTTGTGCTCAGAGTACCCTCTATTTGGCAGATCGCCTTCTTCCATCCAGCACAGCACTTTGGACCTCTTCCCACATCAGCACATGCGGGTCAGCCCGTGACAGCGTTCTCTTTGCAGCACTGTCGCCCTTCTGCGCCCCCCTTCTCCCCCCACGTCTGCCCGGCAGTGATTCCGACCCATGTGGCAGACACAGTGACAGGGCAGCCCATCTGAAATGGCGTGCTCAGGAATGCGGATTGTTTTATTACCAGTTAAATATGCTTTATGCTACCTGTGAATGAGGCCATTGTGACATTTAGCAACTGATTTGATTAAACACAGATGTGGGCTGGATTCCACGTGGAGCAGAGATGTAAGAGGACAGGCTCCGCGTGTATGTGTGATTTTTTTAAGGTGGCCAAATAGGCCAGACGACTCAGCATCAGCAAGACAGAGAGGGCCACCCCTTTTCCTGATATATGGACCCCAGAATCCTTTGTTTTCATTCTGGCTCTGCTGTTTGGCCCTATCCAAATTTTTTTTTTATCGTTCTCTGATGTTTTTATTCCCTTGGATTAAAAAAAAAAGGCAGATCAATGAAATCTTGGCACTGTTGATGGATGCATCCAGTGGTGATTATTAATGCACAATGAATAATAACTGCAGCTGCCATTTACTGGGCATTTCGCCTGTGCCCAGCTCGGGTCTGAGTCCTTTGTCTGTCTTGTCTCACGGACCCTTCACAATAAGCCAGATAATTAAACTAGGCTGAGCTCCATTTTACAAACGGCAAAACCAAGGCTTAGAAAGTTCAATCACATGTGCACAGTCCCCACAGTAAATAATCAATTGTGCAGATTCTCTGTTGTCTTCTACCCTCTTCTAGGCTCTAAGATCCAAGAAGACGGGACCGATCTCTTTCTCTCAAGACATAAAGCACATGCTAAGCACTCCGCGATATTTATTGAATGAATGATGGGATGAAGCAAGTATATGAATGAATTAGAGATTTTACAGTCAGTGGGAGTTGGGGCCAGCCAGGGCTCGCCAGATCTGCTCGAGTCTTTGCTTTTACCGCTTTGTATCTGGGTAAAGAAAAGGAGCAGAGAAATAGACCTACTGAGATTTGTCCCGTTCTGGAAATTGGGCTCTGGTTAGGGTACTTAGGTGGGTGAGGTTTTGTAACACCCCCGCCTCCCTCTGCCTGCATGCAGCTCTTCCCGTTTTATACACCCTCCTGATTGCAGGTCCCCTCTTCTGTTGCGCCTCACTCACCCCCCAGTTACACTGTCAGACCTTTTACACCTGCAGGCCCTCGTATGTTGTCAGTCATTTTGTTTTAATCCTGACCTCAGTAAGATCTAATTAAGATTCATTAATGCTTGTTTTTGAGTGCCACTGTGAACCCAATATACAGGTCCCTCTGCTATGGAGAAAGAAATTGTAAGGTGGATTCCAAAGCCAAGTAAGCTGATCAGGGGATGCTCATTCGTTGGGTTTATCCGTGCGGCTTTCTTGACACTGCCTGGTATGGCATGTCAACTCTCAGGGTTATGGCGAAACCAGGCTGGCCTCCTGGGGCAGGCAGTGACCGGGCGGCTCACTGGTGACCCAGGAGCTGCTCGGGAGGCAGGACTGCATGCGGCAGGAGCCTCGGCTCAGAGTCAGGCTGCCCTGGGCTTGAACCCTGCTCTGCCACTTCCTAGTAGCACCTACTTCCCAGCATTGTGGTGAGGATTAAATGAGGTATGTGTAAAATGATTAGCCCTGGAACAGATAATAATTGCTCAATAAAGGCTAGTATTATTATATTATTTATCCTACTGCTAATGCCAGCAACTGAAGGGTCCCCAAGAACTTGGATTAAGTTATAGCTCAATTTGGCCAGGGGAAGGGAGGGAAGCTTTACGTGGAGGGCAGCAGACCCAGGATGGAGTGTCCAGACTCACCGGTGAGCACAAAAAGGCAGATTATAGTCAACAAATGAGAAATTGTGTTAGTTCTAGCCAAAACCAGAAAGCAGGATTATGCAGTTCTAGCCAAAACCAGAAAGCAGGATTATGCCAACTGTGGGTGGGGATGCAGGGACACGGGAACTGCCGGGCACTGCCAGCAGGAGTGAGGGCTGGGCGGTCACTCTGAGAGCTCTCACCCTGTCCTTTAGGGAAGCAGGGCCACCCTGATTCCGGGCAGGTACCCAAGGAAACCGGCTCACAGGTCCGTGGGGGACGTGTCTGATGGCGTTCATGGCAGTCTTGTTTGTGGTGGGCAGAGCTGGGGGTGACCCACGTGCCTGCCCCAGGGGGCATGAGCAGGGGAGATGGGGGGGTACACACCCCAGAAAACGAGGTAGCAGTTAGAGCAACAGAGCAGGTATGCCATAGCCACAGGGCCGAGTCTTGAGAAACAGACCGAGCGGAAACACAGAATTGGCAGAGGTTAATACCTGCCCACAAAGCATTCATGCACATTTTGCAAAATCACAGACGCACAAAAGGACATGCATCAGTCACACTGGATTTGTTGCCAGTGGAGTGAGGGGGAATGCAAAGAAACAAATGAAAATGAGAGGGGTCTTGGGTGGGCTGATGAGGAAAACATGCCTGAACTGAAGAGCAGAATTAGCTCAAGGTCAGCACCCGATGGCCGGGAGCCATAAAACGGATGTGCTGGCTTCAGGCTGACCACACAGGTTCCCTGACCTCGTGGGAGCACAGTGCCGGGGACGTAAAGACTCCTCTATCAGGGAAGGATAAGTCACACAATTTATAGTGGTAAGAAAATTAAATAATAATAAGATTTCATGTGTAGGGAGGTAGGGAGTTATGGAAGTTCTCTACCGTCTGCTCAGTTTTCTGTAAAACTGAAACACTGTTCTAAAAAAGTAAATCTCAATTTAAGAGAAAAAGAATTTCTGTCCCCCGTGTTGCAAATATAGATCTCAATCAGTGCATTCAAATGCATGAAGAATAGAACTCTTTATTGTTGGCATTCGATGTAATTCTGTTTTGAGCCACTGTTCCCTGGGCTGGTAGGAAAGTTTCATCTTAGTCTTTTGGAACTTTCCCCCAGACTCTTCAGAATTTGAGCCTTGGTTCTGGAATCTTATTACTTGCCGGCATGTTTGGGTCAGGGGGTCCCCTCCAGACCTCAGGGTGCTGTTTAGACATCTTCTGGGATGGTCTACGAGGCCCCTTTGTGTCCATGGCTCTTTGGTTTTTTTGCCACATGTGGGGACAGGAACCTTTCGTTGTTCTGCGAGAGACCAGAAATCGCCAACCGGGCATGTGTGTGCCCCACCCACTCCACACACATGTGTTTGTTAATTTTGTGGATTTTTTTGACCAAGTAGTTTGTATTTCTTTTTGTTTTGTTTTTTGTTTTGTTTTTTTGTTACATGGGCAGTTACCGGGAATCGAACCCAGGTCCTCTGGCATGGAAGGCAAGCATTCTTGCCTGCTGAGCCACCGTGGCCCACCCAGTTTGTATTTCTTGCTAGTATTTACAAGTTGAGAAATTTCATGTACAAATTCGTATCTGATTTCTCTTGAAATATCAGAAGCTCTGGTTGCACTAGACTCATGTGCCTACATGACAGAAGTTGGCAGGAACTTAGTAGCACCGTTTCAACTGGGAATGCTTTGGACTGCAAGTAATAAAAAAGCCCAACTAGAATTGCCTTACATCACAACGACACTTACTGTGTATTTAACAAGGAGGCTGGACCCGAAAGTTGCTTTGGCAGCACAATCACATGATTGAGAGCCATCCTTTCATTCCTTTCCACCCGTAAGCATTCCACTCACAAGCTTGTTGCCTCATGTCCCAAAGTGGCTGCCATTGCTCCAAGTATTACATGCTCACATGACCAGGAGAAGAGTCAGGGGGTGGCCAAGGGAACAAAAGAAAAGTCTTTCCCAGAAGTCCCCTTGCAAGAACATGGCCATCCTCAAGCTGCAGAGGAGTCTAGGAAAGCAAGAATATGTCAGCCTTCATCAAGAGAAGCTAGCAAGAGAGAAAGAAATTGGGAAACCTTATTACAAAGTCAAACAGTGTCTGCCACAAACTGGTCCCTGCTTAGAAAGCCCCTGTGCATTCATTCCGGTTTGCTACAATCCCCACCACCCCCTATTGTTCTCCAACACTGAAGCTCTGTGTCAGTCACCACTTCTCATTGTGCCTGAATGCAGACCCTTCCCTCACTTCTGTTACCTGCTGGCCTGAAAGCTTTGGGGTTTTTGCTGCCTGAGTCAGACTCATCACACACAGCCACTTCCGATTTAGGGGTCTTGTGGCTTCCTCAGCAACTACATATGGGTACAGAGAATAGAGTCCCTCGGCCCTGGGACTCCCTGCTCATTCTTTCTCCTCTTCACCTTCCCTTTTCCCTAGCCTAGGAGAATTTGCTCCCCACCCCCCAACTTAGGAAAACCCCTCTTCCTTCATATTTCTTACTAAGCCATTTTGTCTACCTCTGCCTAATTCATGGTACAGTCCATTAACTGGGGTCAGTCCATGAACTGTTACTTGCCTGTGATAACCTAACACCTGCGAGAAAGTATTGAGAGACTTTTACTGCAGTTAGATGTTGCCTGAGCTTCCAAGCATGTGACCACAGACCAGTCTCACTGCACAGGACGCAGACGGGCGCTGGAGTTGTTGAGCTGCCTGTGGCCTGAGTTGGGTGCACATCATGTGCAGTAGAAGTTCTGCCCGGTCCCCACAGGACTAGACGGATTAAAAGCTGACCCTTTCCCACAGATGGTTTCCGAAGCATTGGCCTGTTCCTCAAACCCTACCAGACTCCGTGACCTAAACGATGGCGTACAGGATAAGTGATTTTGCTATTTCTTCTACCCACCCTTTTGCTTCCTGGCTCAGGATCCAAGATATGACTGAAGGACGAGTCCCGAGGCGGTGTCTCAGAATATTCCCGCCTGCACTCACCTTCCTCCCCAGGGCCCGGCTCCCCCAGCATCTCTCGCCTGGTTGCCAAGTGAGAAGTGACGGGTGGGGAAGGGTGAGGTCAAATCATCCACCTCGGACCAGGGAACACTTTGGAAACACTTTCTCAGCAGGGAAGTCAGACAGAAGTGGACAAAACACACGCCACTCCTCGGCATTTTCTTTATTAGCTCTTGATTAAACATACCCCTATGTGTATGATTTTTTAATTGTCTGATCCTCCCTGTACAATCTGATCTGGAATTTAGCAGGCCACTCCGGGGTGCCCTCTCCTGCGTGCGCAGCTGGTGCAGGGTTCGCATGGTGGTCACGCCGCGGGGTGGGCGGGCAGTGGCTCTTCTGGAATGACCTGGGCTGGGGGCTCAGAAAGGTTCGGTGTCAGGTGCGGCTGTCAGTGTGGACAGCAGGTGGCTGCCCGGGCTGCCCGGGGGTCCTCCCCACCCCTCCTGCCCACAGGTGAGACGCAGGCCGAGGCACTTTTCAAACTGACAGCTTTCGAAGGCTCCCCACCTCGCGGGCATGACAAGCCTCTCCCTTCGTGTCCCGGAGACCAGCTCATGCTTCCTGCGTGGGCCGCGCCCGCCTTGCCCTCCCTCATTCCGAAATGCTTTCCGCCTCCTGGCAGCCTGAGTGGCACCAGGCCACGCAACTGCCGACAGAGGCAGCACAGAGATGGGAAAGGAACACGAGGCTGGTGCCAGAGGAGCAAGGGCAAGATGTGTTTCCAGAGCTCGGGCTGGGGCTGAGGGACACTTGAGGCTCAGATGCAGTCTCTTCTGTCAGGCTTGGAGCGGCAGGCGGGTGGCGAGGGGCCTGGAGCTTTCTGGACTTCCCTGTGCCCTCCCTTCGCTGCCAGGGGCCCGGGAGGCCGCGGAGTGGGGCGGCAGCTGTTTTGTCCCAGCCCGGGCTCTCCTGGCACGTCTGGGACCTCCAGCCTCGCGCCGCTGTGAGCTGCATGGCATCGGCTCCCCGGGGCGCCAGGCGGCCCAGTGCCAGGGCCCAGAGCCCCCATCCCCGGGCGTGCAGCACCCAGCTGCCCCCTGTGAAGAAGGACCAGGCCTTTTTTTTTTTGTCTTTCTTTAGAATAATATACAATAAAAATGAATCCTTGGTGCATGCGTTCTCAACAGACGCCTAAGGGGGCAAAAAGGATTTAAAAAGCCAAGGTGGGGCAAAAACTCTCATTCTGTATGTGCAAAGCACAAATGTGCACGGGGTCCCAAAACACACATACAGTGTATCTCTGAAATGAAAGTGTCACAGGGGAGGGGGTGACTAGAAAAAATATATTTTAAAAAGATCCTTGGGGAGGGGTGGCAGTAATGAAAAAAGGAATGGGAAACAATGAATTTTTAAGAAAAAAAAGGACATACAGCTTATAAGACCTGATTTTTTTTATTATCAGATTCAGCAAAAGTAAAATTACTCTGTGAAATCGCTATAGACGTTTCCGCACAGTAAACCTCGGAGAACTGGTAAGAAATGGTGTGCGCGGGTCCATCCACAGCCCCCAGGAAGCTGGGCTGCACTGCCCCCTGCACCCTGGCCCACCCAAGGGGCCTCCGCTCCTGTGGGTCCACTCACATGGTCACTGTCCATCTGTCCTCCCCAGGGGCAGCATCACCCCCGTCTCACCACCATATCTAGCACAGTGCCTGGCACACAGCAGCATTTGGCACATCACTAGCAAATGAATTGATGAATAAATGAATCATTGAACAGCTCCTTAAAATTTGTCTTTCCTGAGCCAAGAAGTCCAGTGTTACTTACACCCCAAAGAAGCCAGTCAACTGGGAAAGGTGGCAGTTCTCCACCATGACAGAAACTCAAAACAGCAACGTCTTCAACTCAAAAGAAGCATTTTTTTTTTTTTTTTTTTTGCATGGGCAGACACCGGGAATCGAACCCGGGTCACCAGCCTGGCAGGCGAGAGCTCTGCCTGCTGAGCCACCGTGGCCCGCCCCATAGGCTCGTGTGGCAGTTATGCTCTGCAGATGTCCCAGGGCTCTGGGCACCTTATAACCTGTTCTCGGCCCCCGATCCCACGTGGCCCGCTCCGACCAGCAAGCCCGCGGCCGGGAGATAACCTCCCCTTCCTCCCTGGCCTGGAACTCCTCACACGGCCACCCCTGGCCAAGGGAGGCTGGGGCATGTGGTGACTGCTCTAAGCAGCCGGGACCCAGCTTAAAAGCAGGACTTCTGGAACCACGAGAGAGAAGAGGGATGGGGACTGGAGGGCCCCAGCAGGACCTGCCCCCATCACCACAAGAGAGGATGCTTTCCTCATCACTCATCGTTGCCTTCCCTAGCCCGCGCTGGACATTCCGGCATCAGCGCGCAGGCGGGAGGCCGCGTTTACCATCCTGGCACCCGGGCAGGTCCGTGCTCAGCCGCAGAGGCCATGGCCTGCTGCACAGCGCCGCCCCTCCTCCTGCGTCCTCTCTGGCACAGAATGCATTCTCCCTGCCAGAGCTTTGTCACTGCCCGTGGCACACCAGTTGGCTCAGCTGTGCCTTCTTCAGACGACCCTGGCTTGCAAAGTGGAAGCAAACAAGAGGTTATTTTTGGAGAAAAAATACCAAGGGGCAAGGCTGGGCTGTTTTGTTTCCAAGCCCATCCTAAGTTGTCACTCAGAAGATGGATGCAGAAGGAAAGAGAAATAGGGTGGGACAGCACTGCATGCTGGAGGCTTCCTAGGGGGTGGGTTTCTGGGCTTCAGCAGGTAGGGTTGCCACGATGACTAGGACCTAACCAGCTCTGAATGGAATAGGCTGACGCAGACCGTCTTCCAGGCTTGTCTGAGCAGGCTTGTGAGGGCCAGGAAGGGCCCCAGCCTGCCGCTCTGATGTGGATACGTTCTGTGGTTTCTGGGCCTTCAGCAAGCCCCTGAGTAATGGAGTTCAGGACACAGGACCTACGTATGGTCAGCCACAGGACACAGGGCCTGCGTGTGACCACCCATGGGATACAGAGCCTGTGTGTGACCATCCACGGGACACAGGGCTGCGTGTGACCATCCACGGGACACGGGGCTGCGTGTGACCATCCACAGGACACAGGCCCTGCGTGTGACCATCCACGGACATGGGGCCTGTGTGTGACCATCCACGGACACGGGGCCTGCGTGTAACCATCCATGGGACACAGGGCTGCGTGTGACCATCCATGGGACACTGGGCCTGCATGTGACCATCCACGGGGCACAGGGCTGCGTGTGACCATCCACGGGACACGGGGCCTGCGTGTGACCATCCACAGGACACGGGGCTGCGTGTGACCATCCACGGGGCACTGAGCTGCGTGTGACCATCCACGGGACACGGGGCCTGTGTGTGACCAGCCACAGAACACAGGGCCTGTGTGTGACCATCCATGGGACACAGGGCCTGCGTGTGACCAGCCACACTCTTGCTCTCTTCACCTGTTCAACTCCTACCCCTCCTTCAGAGGTTAGTGTAGATGTCATTTCCTCCAGGAAGCCTTCCCTGACTGCACCTCCTCTCCCATCTGCATTTCAGCCTTTCCTATGCCCCTGAGCTCCCTGTGAAAGTCCTACCTGGCATCTTCTCCACTGCCTTCCCGGGGCCCAGAGCATACCCCCTTCCCCATCCCAATATCATTTATTTTGTAGATTTTACTTTAGAACCATATAAATATTTTACCTAATCATAGGACACATTTGAAATTCCTAAAAATTGAGAGCAGGACAAGTGATTGTCAACCTTGCAAGGTGTTGAAAATGGATCGTGTATGGGAAAAGGTACAATTAGTGAATCTAGGGTGGGTAGCCGACAGCAACGCCGTGATGTGCTTCCACTGACCATAACGGGTGCTACGCCAAAGCTAAACGTCAGCAGGGTGGGGTGGGGAGGGGCGTGGATTCTTTGCAGAAGGAAATATCTTCATATAGATTATGGTGGCGAACCAATTCTTAGGTTGGATTGTATGATCTGCAAATAAAACCGTTTAAAAATGAACAGAAAGAAGCAAGTACTAGAGAAAATGTGGAGAAAGAGATGCGCCTGTTCGCTGTTAGTAGGGAGCTGGGAGCTGCAGCCCCTTGGAGGGCAGCGTGGTGGGTTCGCAGGAGGCCAGGGGTGGGGCTGCCATAGGATCCCGGAACCCTGTTGCTTAGAACTTACCTGGAGGAACTGAGTGTGGAGACACAAGTGGACATTTGCACACGGGTGTTCGTGTTCATGGCGGCAGTGTTTGTGATTCACAACAGATGGAGGTGTCCTAAGAGTACTGCGTCTGAGAAATGGAAGGAGGAACTGTGGTGTCCACACACAGCAGACCACTGAGTGGCCCCAAGAAGGAATGAAGTTGTGAGCAGGCAACCAGGTGAATGAACCTTAAGGCCTGTATGTTGAATGAAATGTTAGAAACGAAAAGACAAGTATTATCATGCCTCACTTATACGGACTGACTATAATATAAAAACTCAGAGAACTGAAGTCAAGAGCCTGGGTTATCAGGTTGTAAACCTATTGTAAAGGGTCCATGACTGTCAGCTCTCACAGCAGGCATGTGTTCAGGAGTTGTAACTGTTCTTTCTAAATTCTGAGATACCGAGATGTTTGTATATAACCTGGTCGTTCCCTGAGACTGTGGGTATTTATGTGACACCTGAGACTCAGCGTTGGAGCTCTGAAGCTATAGAAGTCAGCAGTACCCCATGCAGGAATTGTTTAAAAAGTTGAAAAGGGATCAGACTTTGAGTAGAATATGAAGGAAGCTGATCTGGATAGGACTAAGGTAGATCAGAATATAGAGTAAAGGATGGTATCGTCCATATTTTAAAACTTCAACTTCTGTGTGAGACCAAAGGGAGAAATGTTTATTTGGTGCAAAATTTATATTTTGGGTAGTGCATTACCTAATTTAACTGTGTGGTCAGTTTAGTTGAACACTGTAAGTACATGGAATCTTGAAGATTTTGTTGGTTTGTCCAGGTTAGTGTGATGCCCCAATATATCCCGGGGTAATTTGCACAGAGAATAAGGAAGTATTTGCAAAGTCCGCTTGTAGGACTGGGGAGAAAGGAAGAAATATTCAGCTTCCCCATTTGGAGCATTTCCAATATTCTCCCAAGCAGTGGGGACAACCAGTTCTATAGGCTGAGCCCTCAATCTTGGGATTTGTCCCTATGAAACTTAGTCCTGCAAAGGATATGCTGAGTCTACTTAAAATTATGCCTAAGAGTCACCCTCACAGAACCTCTTCTGTTGCTCAGATGTGGCCTCTCTAAGACGGTACAGCAGGTACCCTCCCCCCAGTGTGGGACATAACTCTCAGGGGTGTAAATCTCCCTGGCTACAAAGGACAGGACTTCTGGGACGGGCCAGGACCTGGCATCATGGGATTGAGAAAACTTTCTTAACCAAAAGGAAAAAGAGAAATGAGACAAAATAAAGTTTCAGAGGCTGAGAGATTTCAGAGTCGAGAGGTTATCCTGGAGGTTATTCTTATGCATTATAGAGATATCTCTTTTTAGTTTATGGTGTACTGGAATGGATGGAGGGAAGTACCTGAAACTGTAGAGCTGTGTTCCAGTAGCCTTGATTCTTGAAGACACTTGTACAAAGATATAACTTTTACAGTGTGAGTGTGGGATTGTGAAAACCTTGTGTCTAATGCTCCTTTTGTCCAAGGTAAGGAAAGGTGAGTAAAAAATGTGGATAATAAATAAATAATAGGGGGGATAAGAGGTAAAATAAATTGGGTAGATGGTAAAAATTTTTGAGAGCAAACCAAATGAAGTGAACCAAACTGTCTAACAAGTTAGTGGCATAACCACATAGAAACAAACAATTGTAAGTGACTTTATATACCAATGCTTTTACTCTTTCTGTTGTTTTTTTCTTCCTTCCTGATGTTCCAATATTCGTTTTTTGTTTTTTAATCATTTCCTTTCTGTTCCAAGAACTTCCTTTAGGCATCCTTATAGCACAGGTCTGCTACAACAGATTCTCTTAGTTTAGCTTCATCAAATAATGCCTGATCTCCCCTTTATCTCTGACGTATATTTTCTCTGAATGTAGAATCTGGGTTGACAGTTTCTTCCTTCCTGCCCTTGAGAATTGCTGTGCCACTTCCTCCTGTCCTCCGTGGTTCCTGGAGACAAATCTGCTATCATTCAAATTGTTTTTTATTGAATGAAAGAATGAATCCCAACTCCACAGCCTACCAACCCCATGACCTCAGGCAGGTTACATGCCTGAGCCTCAGTTTCTCTGTTTAGAAAATGGGAATGATCATTGTCCCTTCCTTGTAGGATCAGCATGAGGAAGAAATGACATGAGGTACAACATGCCCAGTGCAGTGCTGATGAGTAGGCCCAGATGAGAATGGACTAAGTGGCCCCAGTGGCTTTGCAGAGAGCGGTGCCGTGCTGCCGTCGGAAGGCACTGACCTGGAAGGCAGGAGGTTCGGGCTCGAGCCCCTCTCTGCTGCCAAGTCTCGGCATCAGCATCCTTTGCCTTCCCTCCCTGGGCCTCAGTGTCCCCATTTGGAGAGTGTCCCCCATTTGGCATCGACTGTTGGGTATCAACTCTGGCTGGGCATTAGAATACACTGGGGATTAAAAAAAAAAAAAAA
>PVIY010029386.1:0-32061 GCA_004026745.1 Myrmecophaga tridactyla
AGAGAGAGGCCACATCTGAGCAACAAAAGAGGCTCTCTTGGGGGTGACTCTTAGGCCTAAATTTTAAGTAGACTTGACCTATCCTTTGTGGGGTTAAGTTTCATATGAACAAACCCCAAGACTGGGGGGCTCAGCCTATAGCTTTGGTTGTCCACACTGCTTGTGAGAATATCAAGAATTCAACTTGGGGAAGTTGAATAATACTGTATGTTTGAAACTGTAATCAGATCATCTCCCTGGAGATGTGATTTAAACAAGAGTGGTTGTTAAACTGGATTAGGTGATGACATGACTCCACCCATTTGGGTTGGTCTTGATAAGTTTCTGGAGTCCTATAAAAGAAGAAGCATTTTGGAGAATGAGAGATTCAGAGAGAGCAGAGCAGAACAACTTAGCCACGAGAAGCAGAGTCCACCAGCCAGCAACCTTTGGAGATGAAGAAGGAAAAGGCCTCCTGGGGAGCTTCATGAAACAGGAAGCCAGGAGAGGAAGCTAGTAGATGACACTGTGTTTACCACGTGCCCTTCCAGATGAGAGAGAAACCCTGACTGTGTTCGCCATGTGCCTTCTTACTTGAAAGAGAGGCCCTGAACTTCGTTTGCCTTCTTGAACCAAGGTGTTTTTCCTTGGGTGCCTTTGACTGGACATTTCTATCGACTTGTTTTAATTGGGACATTTTCTCGGCCTTAGAACTGTAAACCAGCAACTCATTAAATTCCCCTTTTTAAAAGCCATTCTGCTTCTGGTATATTGCATTCCAGCAGCTAGCAAACCAAAACAACCCCCAGCTGGGAAATCTCTGATTCTCTCTCTAGCATTAGAGACTCCCAAGTTAATAGGCCAAGATCTTGATCTTGAGGCTTGCTGTTAGGTAACATTTCTGTAATGGGGAAGCTAAGCCTATCTATAATTGTGCTAAGAGTCACTTTCAGAGAAACTCTTTTGTTCCTCAGATGTGGCCTCTCTCTCTCTCTCTCTCTCTCTCTCTCTCTCTCTCTCTCTCTCTCTCTCTCTCTCTCTCCACCCAACTCTGCATGTAAACTCATTACCCTCCCCACTATGTGGGACATGACATCTAGGGCTGAAAGTCTCCCTGACAATGTGGGACATAACTCCCAAGGATGAGCCTGGCCGTGGCACCATGCGATCAACAATGCCTCCCTGACCAAATGGGAGAAAAGAGTTGTAACAAAATAAGGTATCAGCAGCTGAGAGAGTTCAAATAGAGTCAAGAGACTATTCTAGAGGCTACTCTTATGCAAACTTCAGCTAGAAACTACTAATTGCCGTGGTATGCCAAGCCCTAACCAACAGTGTTCCTGAAACCCCTAAAGAAAACTCAGGTCTCTATCTGAGGCTCTGTAAAAGTTTTACTCATGAAGTTTATTTTTCAGAAACTTAGAACTTCCAGATTGATCCTATGCCAGATAAACCCTGAAACCCAGAGGCACCAGTCTCTTCAAGAACATCAACCAGTTGCATCTTCCTACCCCATAAAATTGACAACTCTTTTCAACATGATGAAGTTAGCATAGTCATTGCCCAAATACCCTGAAGCTTGGGAGAGGGATCAAATGAGAAAGAGGGGTTGTAACAGAGAAAATAAGAATTAACAAATGCTTATGACTACTGAATCACTCTATTCAATATTTCTTGTTGGTCTCTAGTGTATTAGAACAACTAGAAAGAAATATCTGAAATGTTGGAACTGTAACCCATACCATACTTTGAAATTTTCTCTGCAATTATTTGTACTTTGAAATTTATCACTTTTCTGTATGTTAGATTTCACAATGAAAAATGTTTTACAAAAGGAATAAATGTATACACATAATTTTTTAAAGATTACACATGTGGCCACACTGTATATCTAGGGGACAGTGCTGGACTAAACCGTACTCTAAAATGCTTGTATTTCCTTAATACCCGAGCCAAAGACCAAAAGTTGCATAAAAAATAAGCTATGGTTAGAGAATTTCAGTTGGTAACAGAGACCATCAGGAGATAGAAATAGGGTAGATATTGGGTAATTGGAGTGGAAGGGATACAGCAGTGCAACAAGACTGATTGTAAAAATTCAGAAACGAATAGCACAATACTACTTAACTGTAATACGATAATGTTAGAACACTGAATGAAGATGAATGTGAGAATGATAGAGGGAGGAGGCCTGGGGGCACAAATGAAATCAGAAGGAAAGATAGACAATAAAGACTGAGATGGTATATTCTAGGAATGCCTAGAGTGTATAATGATAGTGACTAAATGTACAAATTAAAAAATGTTTTTGCATGAAAAAATATAAGCTATGTATCTTGTTATTATACTGGTTAAACCTCCATTTTCAAGGCTAATTATTTGTTTTCCATATCTCACCATCATTAAAATTATTAGTCCCATAAATTAATGATAATTACTGCCCTTTATGGAATGTGTATGCAGCCACTGGGCTAAACACTTTACATGGAGCATCTCATCTGATCGTTACGACAACCCCATGAGATGGTGTGATAGATTGCAAAAATGGCCCCAATTCTGGACCCCTTCCTATATGCACAACCTTTGCAATGTGACTTTGCAGCTCCACACAATAAAAGATCAATTCTATTTCCCCCCCTCTTGAAAGTGGACTGGGCTTCTGACTTGTTCGAACAGCAAAGAATGCAGTGGAAGTAACTCTGTTTATAGGCTAGGCCTCAAGAAACCTTGCATGGTTTCATTCCCTCTCTTGGAATCCTACCCTGCTGTCAAGTAAACAAGCCCAGGAAGATGGGCGTGCTGGAGGCTAGGAGACCGTTTAAGCAGATAAGCTGTTTGGCTAAGGCCATGTAAGACAGCAATGACCAGCTCACTTAGCAGCTAACCAAAGACAATGGAGAGAGCCAGTAGCGTACAACAAAGCCTGGTTCAAATCAGAGGAACCCTTGAGTTCACCCACAGACTCAGGAGCTAAATAAATGGTTCTTGTTTAAAGCTACTAATTTTGACATGGATTTGTTACCCAGCTAACAAAAGCCAGCTACATATAAGTATCATTATAAATTTCAATTTTTTTGATATTTGAAAAGAGAATTTGGTTACTTGCCCACAGTCATAGAGTTGGTTACTGGCAAGACTCCAATCCAAATCTGTCTCACTATGCATTTCGCTGCAGGGATTTGGGCTCAGTTAACCTTTCACAGGGTATTTATATTTACGATTCAGACCCTGGAGATTATTGAATACTAAAGAATAATTATCTTTCCCAACCAGTCTTGATTAGACAGAGGAGAGTTTATGTTCTTTGATACATTGTGAACCAAGTAAGAAGCCAATAGTCTATTGACAGTCAATGATATGGAGTAATTTGTTTTGCTTAGTTTTGTTTAGGAGGTGTGAAAATGCAATTGTGATTAGGTTGTCAGATTCCTAATATCTTGGAGAGACATACTGAAATATTTATGGATAAAGTGATATGATGACTGCAATTTGCTTCCAAATAATCCAACGTGGGAATGGGTGTGGCTGTGGATACGAGTATAGATTAGAGGATTATTAGCGAAGCTGGTGTTGAAGATGAATGTGAATATGTTAGGGTTGTCTTTACTAGTCTCTATATTTTTAAATATTTGCAATTTTCCATCATCAAAAGATTAAAATAAAATAATTCGGTAGTATAGAGCCCTTCTTATCTTTTCTACATCTGGACCAGGAAGACAGTTTTACAGTATGGATTCATGGAATTTTGAGCATTAAGCCACAATGATTCTGTTAGATCACTAAGAGGAGCCTTCCCCAAAGGTAGCTCTTAAGATACCAGGCTCTGGGTTTGCTGTTGGCTGCAAGTTACAGAAACCTTGGCTCACGTGTCAAACAATAAGAATCATCTCACACAACACGAAGGTCAGGCTGTAGGTGAGTTGATTTGGCAGCTCAATTATGTCATCAAGAACCAGGTTCTTTCCACATTCCTGTTGTGCTCAGAACTGGCTTTATCCTTGAGTTGGCAACAAGATGGCAGGAAGTTCCAGGCACAACAGCATCAAGAAGAAGAGGGGTCATCTTTTCATGAGACTTTGTCGTAGAAGAAAGGGAGAAGGAAGAAAGGTTGTTGGAAGGGACCAACTGTGTCCATTGCATGCCCCCGAAGAAAGAACTCGGTGGTCAAATATGTTGGACTGGAAAAGTCATGGTAATCAGCACTAACAAAGGCTCATAAGATTGCAATGAAGTTCATAAACCCCCAATTCTGAGAACTTCCTCTCATCAATGCCCCCACATCAATGGCCCTCATTAGTTAGGCCTTCCAGAGATGCTTTAATAATATGGGATGGGGAAAGCCATTTGTCCCATCGCCATTTGGCAGTGAAGGAACTTTGGTCAAGACCACCTCTGGTTTGGGAAGTAAACAGGTTTGTTAACCAATGAGCTGAAGCAGCTATTTATTACCAGCCTTAGCATAAAGGTTGTATATTAATTATCTATTGCCTTGTAACAAATTACCTCAAAACGTAGTGACTTCAAATAGCAATTAATATTTCTTTTCTTACACAGTTTCTATGGGTCAGGAAATTGGAAGCACCTCAGCAGGACAGTTCTGGCTCAGAGTCTCTCATGAAGCTGTAGTCAAGACATTGGTCACTTCCAAAATGGCTCACTCACATGGCCAGCAACTCAATGCTGACTGGTGGCCATCCTCAATTGCTTACCACGTCCTCAATTGCTCACCACATGGATCTCCCTATTGGACTGCTTGAGTGATCTCTCATGGTAGTGGGCATCCACCAGAGCACGTGATCCAAGAGAGAGCAGAAGCCACAATGTCTATTGTGACCTAGTCTTAGAAATTATGGTCCATTGTTTCTGCAATATCCAATAAGTTGCACAGGTCAGACCTCTTCATTGTGTGTGGGGTGGGGGTGGGGTGGGGCGTGAATTACACAAGGGTGTGAATATCAGAAAGTGAGATTCACTGAGACCATCTTGGAAGTGGAGCTTCCAGACCCAGTAAAAAACTTCAGATGACTGCAACCTTAGCTGACATCTTAACTGAAATTTCATGAGATGTAAGAAGCCAGAATCATCATCTGAGCTGTTTCTAAATTTCTGTCCCACAGAATCAGTGAGATGATAAACGTTTTTTGTTATTTCAACCTCCTAAGTTTTGAGGTGATTTGTTATACAGCAATACATATACAAAGTCCAATAGGTTAAGAACCAAACAATGACACTCTCATCATTGGCAGCCACATTGTGACCTACTGATAAACTGAGCATTTGATGAACCCCCCCATAAGACCCCTAAACCATTCCCAGTGGATATTAGTCAATGAAATTAACACCAGCAAAAAATGAAGGCAGAGAACGTTCTTGGACTCCCAATGGGCTGTATGGGCAGCTGTTAAGTTTATACTACCTCATAGAAGATCACAACATACATTAGAATAAAAAGCTCTGAGCAGTCTTACAGAGGAGAAATCTGTTGACTTCTGTTTCACCAAGCGTTTCCCAAGCCCATTTGACTAGAGAAGCCACTTTTTGAGTAGTATTTATCAGTGTCCCATGAAACTAGTGTTATGAGAAACACACTTTAAGGTTGATCTATGTCAACCTTCTAGGAAATTTCAGAAAATCCTCTACTTAACGGTGAAATCTTAAATATTTGCATATAAAAATATATACATGTCCATGTATGATGGTCAGTTTCATGTGTCAACTTAGCTAGGTTATAGGGTCCAGTTGTTTGTTCAAACACTGGTCTGCTTGCTAATGTAAGGGTATTTCAAGAGGGTTTGCATCTATAATCAGTTGATTACATCTATGACCAATAAAGGAGATTGTCCTCAACAATGTGGGTAGTCTCCGTGTTCAATCAGTTGGGGGTATTAAAAGCCAGAACTGAGATTTCAGATGTCAGAAAGTATATTTGGACTCAACTTCATCATTGGTTTTTTGTTTTTGTTTTTGTTTTCACATGGGCAGGCACTGGGAATCAAACCCGGGTCCTCTGGCATGGTCATCATTGGCTTTTGCCAAAATTTCCAGCAAGTCAGCTCCCCTGGGAAATCTGGACTAAGTACTTCTCTATCACCATTATTCTAGTTTCCAGCTTGTGGCCTGCTGTTTTGATTTGCTAAAGCTGACAGAATCCAATATACCAGAAATGAATTTTTCAAAGGGAATTTATTAAGTTACAAATTTACAGTTATAAGTCCATAAAAACATCCAAACTAAAGCATCAACAAGAAGATACCTTCACTAAAGAAGGCCAATGGCTTCTGGGGTTCCTCTGTCACTTAGAAGACACATGGAGACATCTGCTGGCCCTTCTCTCCTGTGTTGGTTTTGAAGTAACTCTTTCAGCTCCTGTGAGTCCTTCGGCTTCTCCTGGGGCGTTTTCTTTCTAAGCTCTCTCTCAGAGAGCTCTTTTAAAGGACTCCAGCAAAGGATTAAGACCTAATTGGGTAGGTCACATCTCCATGGAAACAACCTAATCAAAAGGTCCCACCCATAATAGGTCTGCACCCACAAGAATGGATTAGAAGATCATAGCTTTTGGCGGGTACATAACAGTTTCAAAGCAGCACACCTACCCTACAGAGTTTGAACTCTCCTGCTCCCATTATTGCATGACCAATTCCTTATAGTAAATCTCTGTCTGGGACCCAAAGCAATGATGCCTGTGCCCCACATCTCACAAATCTCTCTCTGTCTCTCTCTCTGTCTCTCTCTCTCTCTCTCTCTCTCTCTCTCTCTCTCTCTCTCTCTCTCTTTCTCTGGAGAACACTGCTTAATATACCATGTATATATTTGAAGAAATGAAATTCTTCCAAGCCTGATATCTTGAGCATATAGATGATGTTACATTGACATTAAGTAACATTCTCATACTCAGAGCTTCCATCTGCCCCAGTACAAGAAACTCAGCCTCGCCCTCATAAACATCAAGTTCTCTATGGGTCTGCGTATGCTCATGTATCCTGGCTCTGGCTCCTTCACTGGCACCTGCTGCCCTCAAGTCATTTGGAAGGGGAGTCTCAGCTCTGCCACGGCTGCCCTTCCCTGGGCACTATTCTCTGGTGCTTGAGAAGCTGCAGGATGCTAAAGGTGCCATGGTCTCCTGCTTGGGTCCTCGCTCAGCAGAGCCATGTGCAGCCTTGCAAAGATATGTGTCCTTCAGAGAACCTCTCCTCAAGCCTAGGGTTTGTACCCTCACAGCTCACAAATTCCTCTTCTATCCACAGGGCTCTCCCTCTGAGGGTCAGTCTTCACCCCTGAGTGAGCCCAGGCAGCAGACACAAACTTGTCCTTTCAGTTCCCCATCTACCTTCAGATGCCCACACACAAATCCTCAAAGAGCCTTTCCTTCTCCACCCCTTCCATCCTCTTCTTCCTCTTCCTCATCATCCTCATCACCTGGTATAGGGAGGATACATTAGCCATTGGACTCTGGGTGTTATTTTAGGGTCTGCTGGGGCTCCCTCTCTGAATCTTACCTGAATATATAAAGGCTCTGTAACTGCATATTCGTGGTGAAGGCCCCTGAGTAGTGGGCTACGGGTGGTTTTGAATTTCTTCTTTTTGCTTACGTGTATTTTCTCAAATTCTATCCCAAACAAGCATGGAAGAAAATAGAAGTAAATAATAAAAATATACATATATATATAATAAAAATATTTGTTTATCTTCATGTTATTTCTTAAAGTTATTTGTAATGCTCACATCTTGGGGCTTTGTAAAATGCATAGCTCTGCCTCCTTTAGATGTCCCAGCCCCGAAAACATCTCTAAACATCCTTTTTCTCTCCAGGATAAACAGCCACTGTTGGTATTTTAGGAATAAGTTTTTATGGAGTTTGTTACATTTGATATTTATGCCATGTTTTTATTTATACTACCACCTTATTCCAGAAAGGATTTATGGTGGCTTACAGAGATGCATAAAACACAGCAAGGTAGGATAAATTAAAGTGAAAGAAAAAGAAAAACATGGAGAAGAACATAAAACAGACGTAGAAATGAAGCTAATACAAAATGCTTACTGCTTAGCTGTTGGCTTGATTCGGGAAGAACACTAGTTGTTTTCAAGCTGTTAAGAAGCAAATGTGAAAACAGAAGCTTGTCCATTAATTAACTGGCCCCTCCTACTCCAACCAGCTCATCTAGAGATTTCCAAAGTGTGTACTTGTGAAATACTGTCGTGAGCTAGACTCCACTGTTCCTACTAAAATCCGGGTGTGGAGGATTGCCTAGGCCAGCTCACAGGAGGGAAGGTTTACTAGCTAGAATTGCCTTCATATTTAATTATTCCTGAAGGCATTTTCCCCAACTTTGGCACCGCTTCCCCTTTTTATGGTAGACTCTAGAACAAGAAGGCACTTGATTTAGCATAAAATTATAAATTTATGCTAATCTGAAAATTAATTTGCCACTATTTCATGTGTTCTGCAAGAAGGACAATGAGGTATTTCCCACCAGCAGAAAAAATTGGGGTGCATCCAGTTCATACTATCAATAAAAATCCAATTCAGAGGCCATATTTGAGCACCCACAATGCACCAAGCACTCTGCTAGCTGCTGTGGGAGACTTGAAAATGAGTACATGAGAGTATATCCTTTCTACCAGCCTAAAATCTCCTGGAGAAGACCAATGCATCTTGGTATTTTTTTGTCACCCTGTGGTTTACTTTTTTTTCCCCCTGTGGTTTACTTTTTTTTTTTAACATGGGCAGGCACCGGGAATCGAACCTGGGTCCTCTGGAATGGCAGGCGAGCATTCTTGCCTGTTGAGCCACCATGGCCCACCCTGTGGTTTACTTTTGAACTACTTTTTTCCCAGGCCCTTAACAAAGGCTAGGGAATCAAGACTCTCAACTGCATTCATTCAACAAACGTTTATTGAAATCCTTCTAAGAGGAGCACAGCACCGATTACGTTCTATAAATTATGGAGTCAGAATCTCAGCTGTGCCATGTTCCAGCTGTGCAACTCTGGGCAAGTCACTTCACCTCTCTCAGCCCCTTTTCCATCGTCTATAAACTGTGGTTTAAAATAATATATTACTCAGAGTAGTCTAACTGCCATAATAAACAATGAAATTGGTGTAAATTTATTGCTCAAACAACAATCCAGTGTGGACTTAGGCATCCAATTTCCTTCCACTTAATGGCTTCAGCATCCCCTAGAGCTTGGAAAACCTTTGCTTTCAGTCTGTGGATGGGGAAAGAGAGCATGGAGGATCACACAAGAAATAAATATAGGCCTGGCCTGGAAGTGGTGTATCTCACTTCCACCCTCATCCCATTGTCCAGAGCATAGTCACATGAACACTCTTAAGTATAAGAAAGGTTGGGAAATGTAGGTTCTTCATGGACCCATGAAAAAAGAGTGGGAATCATAAACGCTTAGCTGTTTCAGTCGCAAACATTTCTCTCACAGCATTTCCAGAGGGTTCAATAAGTATAATATGCCTGACATAAAATAGATGCCTATTAATTATTAAGCACCTGAACCACACAAGGCCAGGAGATCATCTTCCCTTTACAGATGAGAATATCAAGACTCAGAGAGGATATGCTGCCTGCCCGAGGTCACACAGCTAGGAAGAGCCGAATCGGGATTCCAGCCCAAGCCGTGATCTTTCCACCCAATCATGATACCAATGGACACAGAAGACATAGGAATTGACCATGGGAAGTGAGCTGCCTTGGACAAGTCTTCATAGAACTTTGCATTGCATACAGAAGGAACACACATATGACAAACTAATCTGAAAAGTTTCTGGAAAACAGCCAAAGAGCATTATATTCAATAACAAGCATGAAAATTTCCTGTCTTCCTTGCCAATTTATTGATTTATTGCAGTCTACATACAACAAGCCCAAATCTCTCTTTTCTCATCCATCCCTCTTAAATTTCAGTTTGCTTCTCTCTTGCTCCTTCACCTACCTTGTATCTTTTCCTGTATAAATCTATTTAGGCTCTCGGTTTCTTTTAAAGTCATCTCTGTACCCAAGATTGCAGTAGGCACAAGAAAGGTCCCCACGGAATCTTCATTTATTCATTCATTCATTCAGCCAACAAAATATTTAATGAGTGCCTGCTATGCTCCATGATGTGTGATGGATTGAATAGCCTGGTAGGTAAGACAAATATTACTCGTATCATCAGAGGGGAAGGAACTCAGTTACTGAGTGAGAAACAGAGAGAATATGACCCAGACTGGGAGATGGTGTTGGACGATGTATAGGAATTATTTAGGTAAAGAGGAAAGGAAGAAGCTTTCCAGGCAGTGAAATGGGCATGTTCAAAGGTCCTGTGGTTAGAGGAAGTACAATTGAGGAGTAGAAAGTAGAATAGGATGGCTGGGGTCCAAGTGAGGGAGAGGGGAGAGAGAAGAGGTGGGCTGGGGCCAGTCTGCTGAGAGCCTTGCACAATTAAAAAAAAAAAGGATTTGGGTCTTTACTTCCAAAGAGCAAAGGAAAACTAAAAGAAGGATTTAAGTCAAGGAGTCTGTACAGAAGATATGCCATCAGTGCCCCCCAACCATATTCCCTTGCCCTTATCATTTCAGTATACTCCATGCAAACTTCCAACCACCAGCTCCTCTGTCTCTTTGCCTAAGAAATTATCTCTGACCCCTGGAACGTGCTCTGCCTGCCTGTGGAGCAGGTCAGAGGTACTAGAGAATTAGCCTCTCACCCCACCATATACCAGCTTTCCAGAGCACCCCTCAGCCATTACCTGATAGGACTTAAGAGAGAAAGATCCGTTTTCCTCACTTGGCTGGTGGGGTAATTCTGAGGTCCCTGTTATTCCCTGGATTCCAGAGTGCCCAGTGAAATCGAGTCCCAGATGCCCCACTGTAACCTGCTTGATAATTCAGCCTTTGCTGGCTTCCTTCCCTTCCCTGCTTTGCTTCGCCATCCCCTACTGGTGTTTCTTGGGATCACCCCCCCAAATAACTCCCATTCACTCCAATCCTCATTGGATTCACTTCTAGGAGAATCCAAACAACATAGTCTGTAATAAAGACAATGGGTCTAAGGGCTGCAAAAAAGGGGGTGGTGTCAAGGCAGAGATGCTGGAGGCTTGGATTGGAGTAGCACTGAACACAGTGAAGTAGAAGTAAAATGAGTAGGACCAAGTGATAAAGTGCCTGTGCAAGGAAAGGGAGAAGGCAATGTACAGGCTGCCTCCTGGGTTTTGTCATCCCTGGAAGGGAGGACAAGGGGAAAGGTCAAGAATACATATGTTAATATTTTTGTGCGTGTCACAGAACAGCTTGTAACCACCAGATTTTCTGGAACTCTCTGTTGTCTTTTCGCCCTACCTTGACTCATCAGACTGCCACTGTCTGGGGAAGCCTGCATTTTCTCCTGCAGGGCAGGATCCAATAACAGTGTTCTCATCCAATAAAGGAAGCTGGTGCACAGGGACAAAATATTGAATTAAAACAATACCAGAGCCGCTGAGCTCGCGCCACCCCTGAACTGCCTGTGCATGTCTTTCCTCTGCAAATTGGTAACGGGAGCCCCAGGGAAATACTGTCCAAGAAAGGGGAGAGGAGTGGATAGCGGGTTAGGGGGGAGGGGGCCCGGAAGCAGAGTCAACTCAGTCACAGTTGGCTGAGCTAGTGTTGGAGAGCAAGAATTCAACCGCCAGAAACCCAGCTCTGAGCTCTGGGCCCTAGACTTGGTTCTGCATCCGTGAAGTTACTTTTAGGAGGCAGAAGAGTGCAGTGGTTAGGCACAGAGGCTCTGAGGCCAGTCATCCCTGGGTTAGCAGGTTGCCTCCACTGTAGTGGTTGACCCTGCCATCTTGGGGGGGTCGTTAGGCCACTCTGAACCTCAGTTTATTTTTCTTCCAAGGCTTACACACGCCAACACTGTGCTTAGCACCTATTTAATCTTGACAACCACTCTATCCCCATGTTACAGATGGTGAAACTGAGACTCAGAGGAGTTAGGTAACTTTGCCCAAGGTTGCACAGTCGGCTGTAAGTAGGTTTCAGAGTAAGGCAGTGTGACTCCCAAGCATGCCCTCTTAACCACTCCATGCCACTCTCCTTCAGACAAGAAATTCCCCATTTCTGAAGTGACGGGGGAGCCCCATACCACTAGAGCATCTCTCTCTCTCTCAACTCTTTCTTAATGCAGCAAGCATTCTCACACCTTGCTCTGTCTTCTCTCTTCTTTCTGTCCCCTCTTCACTTCACTTCTTTCCTCCAACTCTTCAATAGTCCAGATGACAAATTCCTCCCTGGTCCCTTGGCCAGCAGCTGCCACCACCACACCATCACGCTCCAGCCGCCTGCTGACATCCAGGCCTGCGAGGCCTCACCTGCCCCCACAAACTTCATCAATGTAGCTTCCCCCAAAACAGTAGTTTCGAAAAATAATGATGCCCACTGTGAAGGTGATCAGTGTGTCCCCACCATGTTTCTGGAGTCTGAAGCTCGGATGGGTTACTGAATGGAGTGAGGGCAGTTGAGCCCGAGCCATGAAAATGGGTGAGGTCACCCAGGGAGGATGAGTGGGATGAGAAGGGCAGAAGCCATGTCACAGCCTCAGGGACTGAGTTTGGTGACGGAGAGACCCTGAAATGGTGAGGCCCTGGGCAGCATAGGGGTTTGGGAGGTTATTGATTAGGGTTCTTCTTATCATTGGGACAGAAATTCAAGTTAAACTAATTGAGGCAAAAAGGAGAATGCATTGGCTCCCAGTATCTAAGGAAGAGTTGAATAACCCAGCCTGAGGTAGGGCAGTGGTGCCTTTGGGTCTCAGGAAGTCTGGCACCAGGGAGTCAGAAGCTGCCAGGACCATCTCTCCATCATTTGTCTCCAATTTCCTCGTTTTCTCACACTGCACCCAAACTCCTTCACATAGTGAGAAACACAAACATTTATAGCTTCCAGACTTAAATCTCACAACTTGTGCCTTTTAAAGAGACTGACCTGCCTCTAGGTTTAAATATCCAATGGCAGATTTCTGACTGGTGTAGCTTTGGTCATGAGTCCACCTTGGAACCCATGGTTGGGGTGGACACGCTGCCTCTTCTGCCTGGAAGATCCTTCTCCTTTGGTGACACCTGCTTCTCAGTGCTACCAAGGACCTTGAAGATGCAGAATAACTTGGTTTCCTGAGGTGTGAAAGGTCCAAGCATCATTGGCCAAGGGGGAAGTCCAAGCTGCGTGTCCTGACCTAGGGCTGACCTAGGGCTGCAGAACCTCAGCCCCACTCATGATATCTCCTGCCAGAGTGTGTCGTGGAGTGCTGTGACATGACTCCTTCAGCATCTCCCTTCTCCTCCTCCAGATTTAAGAATACAATTGCAAGACCTCAAGATCTACATAAGTGCCAGGCTATGGAAAGTGGATTTGAGGGAGTGGGGATCAGCTGAGTCCAGCTTTAAAGTGGGCTTGGAGTGAGTACACAGGTTTTCCACAGAGGCAAGGAAAAAAAAATCCAATAATGGTAATAACAACAGACACCACTAGGATCATTTATTGAATCCTTACGATGTGCCCTGCTCCGTGCTAAGCAGCCTTTCCATGCATTATCTTATATTATCATCAAAACCCTGTGACAGGCCTTGCAGACGCCACTGCCCATCGCCACAGCTCCCGGCTCTCCGCCATGGTCAACCCCACCATGTTCTTGACATCGCTGTCCAAGGCGTCTTTGGGTCCTTGGGTTGCGTCTCCTTTGAGCTTTTTGCAGACAAAGTTCCAAAGACAGCAGAAAATGTTCATGCTCTGAGCACTGGGGAGAAAGGATTTGGTTATAAGTGCTCCTGCTTTCGCAGAATTATTCCTGGGTTTATGTGGCAGGGTAGTGACTTCACACACCATAACGGCACTGGTGGCAAGTCCATCTACGGGGAGAAGTTTGATGATGAGAACTTCATCCTGAAGCATACGGGTCTTGGCATCTTGTCCATACCCAATGCCGGACCCAACACAAATGGTTTCCAGTCTTTCATCTGCACTGCTAAGACTGAGGGGTTAGGTGGCAAGCACGCAGTCTTCGGCCAGGATATTGGGGAAGCCACGGCGAGCTCTGGGTCTAGGAATGGCAAGACCAGCAAGATCATCACTGCCGACTGTGGACAAGTCTAATAAATTTGATTTGGGTTTTGACTTCACCATCAGACCATCTTCTGTGGCTCAGAAGAGCGTTCTACCCCCCCTGGTCTGCCTCGGTATATATCCTATCGGTGTGATCTCGCCGCAGTTCTTTGGGTTCCACATTATCCTCCCCTTCCAAGCCTAGCTGGATTGCAGAGTTAAGTTTATGATTATGAAATAAAAACTTAAAAAAAAAAACCAACCCTAAGACAGGGCATGCAAGTGTAGTAGAATTCTCGCCTGCCATGTGGGGGATCAGGATTCAATTCCCAGCCCGTGCACTTGGCAAAAAAAAAAAAAAAGAAATTTCAACAAATGGTGCTGCAATAATGGGATACTCACATGGAAAAAGAATGAAATGTGACCCCCACCCTGCCACCACACAGCATACAAAACAAACAAACAAACAAATGAAAGAATAACCCTATGACGAGAATATTATTCTCATCCCCAGAAACTGAACATCACAGACATTAAGTGATTTGCCCAAGGTCACCTGGCTGGGAAGTGTCTGATTGCAAAGCCTATAACCTTGTTCCTCAGCTTTCTTTGTCTCTTCCTCAAGCCTGAGCTGTGAAAACTACTTGGATTGCCATCCTCTTTACCTCTTGTTTCAGAATGCTTTGGTCTGCAAAACCGAAGCCTCTAACCTAGCTGGCAAGCAATGAGGAAAGCGTATCAACTCAAAGAATAAGTTCTGAGGTAGCATGGCTCAGCAGCTGGATGATGTCCCTTCTGTCTTCCCGCCATGTCATCCGTATGCCAGTTCTATCCACAGGTCATGAGACGGCTGCCACCCCTCCGGGCATCATGTACAGACATGACCATGCTGCAAAAGAGAACAAGAACATCTTTCCCAGAAGCCCTTGAGCAAACTCTCCCCGTATCTCATTGATCAGAATTGTGAGCCATTCCTGTTCCCAAACCACTGGCTCACCAGGGAAATGGGAACTTCATGAATGGCTTGGTAAAGCCCATGGCCATTTGGAGGAGAATTTATTACCCTCCAAAATCAAGCTTCACTTAGAAAGGAGTAGAGGGGTAGTGACTGATTTTGAGTAAGGAAACAAAAATGCATGCTACTCCTTTCTTTTCTCTTCCCACTCCTAAATCCCTTTTTCTAATATTACCTTCTTTGTGTACCAATTAACACTTTAGTCACCCTTCGAGGACCAACTCAAATGTCATCTCTTTGGGGTGGTCTTCCTGGATTTTCTACCAGCAGAATGATTGCTCTTGTCAGTGTGCTTCCAAGGAAGTTGGCATCTGCTGTCTTTGTAGCCTTTATCATATCATCTTGGAGACAGATCAGGCTATGGGTAATTGGACTAGGTTCAAATCTCTTCATGTGGCACTTTGGATATGTTACTTCTATTCTCTGAACCTCAGTTTCCTCACCGATCAAAGTATACATTCTTTTTTAGACAGTTTTGATTATTAAGGCAGATACCATGTCTGGGATAATTATCAATGACATCTTTGGAAGGAAAGAAGGAAGGGAGAGAGGAAGAAAAGAAACTATCAGGTTAGACTAGGCAAAACTCAAGTCTCAGCAAGAAAAGTAAAAGTCATTCCAAGGTGCCGACCATATGGCCCCCTCACCCTGAACTTCCTCTCCCCTTGGTTCTCCCAAGAAAGTCATTTTTCATCCCCAAAGTCATTTGGCTCAGGGAAGGGGGGAGACACCGTGACAGGGTCTGTATTGTGCCTGCCCTGCCACCATCCATCACGCAGCCGACAGGAACTCACCTCCCACAAATAAAGTTATGACAAGCATCCCCAACCCATTCTTTCAGCTGTCGCCTCCCAGTTTCCATCATCTCTGACATTATAAGCCATCAGCCAAGCTGTTTGTCATGTCTCTGACAGGGCCGTGGCAATGCGGGTAGGAGGGCTGCATTCAGGTATGACTGGACTCAAGGAAGGGTGTCCCACCCCATCTGCCATGAGTGACCTCAAGGTACTTCCCGTGTGCTCCCAGAAACGGTTTCTCTCCCCTGGGGCAGGGGTCCAGGGTGGAGTAGAACTGGAGGGGAACCGGACATCTGTTCATTCGTTCAACAAATACTAGTGAGCGCCTCCACCAGGCTTGAGTCTGTGTTGCATACAGCTGCAGCCACAAAGAGAAATCAAGCAGTCCTTGCTTCTCAGGTTTGTCCAATTCAGTAGGGGAATGAAGAAACAGCCATGTCAACAGACAGTGACAGCACAACTGCGGCAGGCAATCCAGGGTACCATGGGAGCACAGGGAAGGCTGCCTGGCTGAGGTGGCTTTGGGGCTGAGACTTGTAGGACAAAGAGGAAAGACATGTGAAAATGCAGTGTGAGTGATTCTTTGAAAGGTCTCCTCTCTTCTCTGAAGTTTTGTCTGATTATAAGTTCCAAACTTCAGCGCTGAGTGGGGGTTTAAGGAAAGGAAGAGGATATATTCCAGACAAGAGAAAAAAAGGCCGTGCAAAGTCCCAGAGGCAAGTGAGCATGGCATATTCAGGGGACGGAGAGTGATTTCATGTGATTGGAATAATTAGAATCAGGCAAGTTTGGATCCCATCTCTGCCGTTAACCAGCCTCATGACCTAAACCAAGTCCCTTAACCTCTCTGAGCTTTTAATGTGGAATTGATCTCTCAGGACCAGTGAGGGTGAAATGCAATCATTCCATTGAAGGCCAGCCCTTCAATGCGAGTGCATCAGTCAGGATGCTTCTGGTTGCAAGAGACAGAAATCAACTCAAGCTGGTTAACAAAATGGGACTTTATTAGTTTACATAGCGAAAAAGCCCAGAAATGGACTGCTCCAGGTTCTGATGCATTCAGGGGCCTCAATGATATGTTCAGGACTCAATTTCTCTCTACCTAACTTCTATGTCTTGTGCTGCAATGGCTTCATTTTCAGGCTAATAACCAAGGCAGCCCTGTGTGCTGGGTATCTTCCTGCAGGAGACCCTGCAGATCTGCTCTCCACTCTTGACCACCCTGCTCTGTGGTTTGGAGGCTGACCTGCCCGTACATCAGCGAACTCCCTTGCCCTCTGGATGCCAATGGGGCTCAGCCAGTGGGAGGCAAAGGCAGATCAGAGCGAGAGAGAAGAGTGAAGGTGGGGTATTTCTCTCTTCCAGGTTCCTCCTTGTCAGGTCCCCATGGGCTGGTCCTATTCTTCTGCCAAAGGCCACAGCTCCAGTCAGAGAGCTCTCTCCTAGAGCCACAGCTACTCTCTCAGGGTTCCAGTCACCACTCCCTGCTCTTGCCCTCAGGCCTACGAGGGGTAAAGTCTGTTACCAGCCCAGAGGAACTGATCCATTCCTTGATGGCTTCCCTAGACTCTGTTGACACCTTTGTGAATAGTCCCTTTACTATAGACTCCTCAAATCACCTAGTTTGAGAGTGCATCTGCTTCCTAAAAGGATCCTGCCCGACCCACCCAGCGCTCCTGGCTCTCCTGGTGCTATGCAAGCACCCTGCAGCAAACTTTTACACTAGGGCCCTCTCAATATTCGTGTCCTTGTGAGTTTACTCCTACACCGAATGCCAGACTTGGCCCTGTGACTTGCCTTGGAAAAAGGGATATTGGCACGTGTGATGCAAAGAGAGGCTTGATATCCACTTGCACATTTGTGCTTGATGTCTTGGAATGCTCCCTCTTGGAACCCTGCTGCTGTGCTATGAGAAGTCTAGACTATCTTGCTGGAGAGAGAGGCCATGTGGAGAGGTCCTGGAGGACGAGATGACACATGTAGGGAAAGGCTAGAGAGGAGCACAGATGTTCTCTAGCTAACAGGTGCCACCCAGGCTCCAGGCCATGAAACAGGCCTTTATAATAAGGTGGATGGTGGTCCACCCTAGAGGGGTGGAGTATTTCATCACTAATGTTGTTTAGAATTGTCATTGCCAAGGGATGATAAAAAGCAGATTGGCCTTTAGTCAACGTTGTTAAGTAATTTTACACTCTCTACAAAAAGTGCATGCCCTGTGTCTGCACGTGGGACGGATCAGCCTCACGTCTCCCCTGCCCCATATGCACACACTATCACTTCTTGGCCCTTTCAGCCCTGTCACAGCGGAGTGCAGCCACATAAGTGACCCCAGCCAAAGCCATGTGGAGCAGAAGTGCCATCCTGCCAACTGACACATCATAAGAAATAAAAAATTATTGTTAATGAAATCCCAGTAAAAATTTCTACAGCCTTCTTTACAGAAATGGAGAAGCCAATCATCAAATTTATAAGGAAGGAGTCCCAAATAGCCAAAATCATCTTGGAAGAGAAGAACGAAGTTAGAAGACTCACATTTCTCAATTTTAAAACATATTATAAAGCCATAGGAATTAAAACAGCATGCTATGGGCACAAGGACAGACACATAGACCAATGGAATGGAACTGAGAGCTGTAGTGGTTTGGAGCTATGTACCCCAGAAAAGCATGTTCTAAGACTTGGTCCATTTCTCTGGATGTGAACTCTTTAAATGAGACCTTTTGATAAGGTACTTTGGTTAATGCCTAGCCGAGCTGAGTCAGGATGGGTTTTAATCTTATTACTGAAGAAAGGTCACTTCCAGTGACAAAGGTCACTGCAGAAAAGACTAGAGGGAGCAGCCAGAAGCTGTGGAACCTGGAAGAGAGGGGAGAAGCCAGGAGAGAGTGCCATGTGCACTGCTATGTCACAGAAAAACCAAGGACCAAGAATCACTGGAAGTCAGCTCCAGAACTCCACAGTCTTCTGGCAGAAAGTACTGCATTGCCGATACCTTGATTTTGGACTTCTCCTAGCCTCAAATCCAAGCGCCAATAAATAGCCATTGTTTAAGCCATTGCATGGCATTTGCTTTAACAAGAGGAAAGTAAAACAAAGGCCAACTGATTTCAACAAGGGTGTCAAGTTCACTAAATTGGGAAAGAATAGTCTCTTCAACAAATGATGCTGGAAAAAGTGGATATCCCTATACAAAAGAATGAAGGTGGACCCTACCTCACACCTTACACAAAAATCAACTCATAATGGATTAAAGATTTAAATACAAAAAACAAAACTTAAAAAAAAAGATTCAAAACTTATAAAATTCCTAGAAGAAAACATAGAGAAGCATCTTCAGGACCTTGTGTTGGACAATGGTTTCTTAGACTTTATACCAAAAACATGAACAACAACAACAAAAAATTAAAACCTTTGCGCATCAAGGGACTTCATAATGAAAGTAAAAAGGCAACTACAGTATGGGAGAAAATATTTGGAAACCACATATCTGCTAAGGGCTTAATAGATAAAGAAATCCTACAAGTCAATTACAAAAAGACAGACAACTCAATTTAAAAATGGGCAAAGACTTGAATAGACATTTCTCCAAAGAAGATATACAAATGATCAATAAGTACATGGAAAGATGCTCAACATCATTAGGCATTAGGGAAATGCAAATCAAAACCACAATGAGATAGTATTTCACACCCACTAGAATGACTGATTTTTTTTAAATGGAAAATAGCAAGCATTAGAGAGGATGTAGAGATACAGGATGACTTGTTAATTGTCAGTGGGAATGTAAATACTGTAGCTGCTTTGGAAGACAGTTTGTCGGTTCCTTAGAAAGTACAGAATTACCGTATCATCTGGCAGTCCCACTTCTAGGTACATATCCCAAAGAATTGAAAGCAGGGACTTGAACAGATATTTGCACACCAAATTCATAGCAGTGTTAGTCATAACTGTCAAAAGATGAAAGCAACCCAGGTTTCCATCAGCTGATGAATGGATTAACATGTGGCATATCCATACAGTGGAACATTATTCAGCCTTAAAAAGAAATGAAATTCTTATGCATGTGAAGACAACATGTTGAGGGAAATAAGCCAGACACAAAAGGACAAATACTGTATCATCTCACTGATACGATGTAATTAGAATAAGCTAATTCATGGAGTCAGAAATTAGAATACAGGTTACCAGGGATCAGGGTGGGAGGTTAGGGAATGGGGAGTTAATGCTTACATGGTACAGAATTCTTACTGGGGTGATGGAAAAGTTTTGACAATGGAAGGTGGTTATATAGCACAACATTGTGAATGCAATTAACACTGCTGAAATACATAACTGGATAGTATTAAAAGGGGAAATGTTAGATTATATATATGGTAACAGAATAAAACTTTAAAAAAAAAGTCTAGGGAACTACAAGACACAAACAGTGAACCCTTAGTTAAACCATGGAGTTTAATTAATCATACAGTTATTAAAATATGTTATTATCAATTATAGCAAATGTCACACACCAATGCATAGTGTTGGTGGTGGGATGGGATATAGGAATCCTATATTTTATGCATTATTTTTCTGTGAACTCACAACTTCTCTAATAATAAAAAAATGTTTAAGGGAAATTTTAGGTTGTATAGACGTTACTAGAATAACAGATTTTTAAAAACCATAGGACACACATAGAACACAGTGAATCTTAAACTATGGATCACAGTAAATACCGCAATTATGATAATATTCTTTCATCATTTATAACAAACACATCACACTAATACAAGGTGTTAAATATGGGGGTGGGTATGTGGGAACTCTATATTTTTTTGCACAATTTTTCTGCAAACCTACAACTTCTCTAATAAAAAAATTGCATTAAAAAATTATCATTGTTTTAATCAACTAAGTTTGGGGCTGGTTTGTTATACAGCAATAAATAACTGAAATACACCAGCAGCCCCACCTCTACATTGTTCTTGGTCCAAGTACAGTGAGAAAGAGCAAGGTTCTTTTCTGGCAGCTCCTGCAAAAGTCCAAAGTTCATGCAGATTTTTCCCCCCTTCAGGTCATGTGCCAGCTGTGGACCCATCGCCCGGCCAGGGGAAGGGGTGGGTCCTCAAATGAAGATGAGATGGGGATGCCAGACACACCTTCTGGAAAATTATCCTTGGTGCTTCCCACTCTGCTAGCATTTGTACCTTCAAGAAATTGAATATGAACAGGTCCACGGTGCTGAGGATGCCTGTGGTACAGCGAGGAGACCCTAAAACTTTGGTTATGGACAGACGTGGGTTGGAGTTCTGACTCTGCCCCTGACTTCCTCTGTGCAAGCTGCTTTTGGCAAGCTGCTTAATCTCTGAGCACTCATCGGAAAAACAGGTTTGCTCATCCTACTGCAGTGGGCATGGTGGAGGGTAGTCAAGGAAGGACTTACTGCTTGGCATGGCACGGGAAATGTGGTCAGCAGGCAGCCTCCACCCACCGGCTCTTTCAGCTGCAGAGAGCCCCTGGCCCTGCTCCCACCACCCCATCTGCCCCTCCCTCCCCACCTCCCCCTCCCCTCCCACCCTGCCCCAGCAGCCTGCACCCAGGGACCGAGTGGTCCAGCAGACAGGGCTTTAAAGGCTTGGTCATTTCCATCTGATGCAGGACAACTCTGCCAAGCCCTGCTCCTTCCACAAAGCCCTGCCCACAGTGTGCTTTCCTCTCTGTCCAGTATGGCTCTCCCCCTTTCCTCACAAGTGCGGACCCCTAAGAAGTAACTTGCCCCCCAGTCTTGGGGTTTGTTCATATGAAACTTAACCCCACAAAGGATAGGTCAAGCCTACTTAAAATTAGGCCTAAGAGTCACCCCCAAGAGAACCTCTTTTGTTGCTCAGATGTGGCCTCTCTCTCCAGCCAACACAACAAGCAAACTCACCACCCTCCCCCTATCTACGTGGGACATGACTCCCAGGGGTGTGGACCTCCCTGGCAACGTGGGACAGAGATCCTGGAATGAGCTGAGACTCAGCATCAAGGGATTGACAAAACCTTCTGGACCAAAAGGGGGAAGAGTGAAATGAAACAAAGTGTCAATGGCTGAGAGATTCCAAACATAGTCTAGAGGTTATCCTGGAGATTATTCTTATGCATTAAGTAGATATCACCTTGTTATTCAAGATGTAGTGGAGAGGCTGGAGGGAACTGCCTGAAAATGTAGAGCTGTGTTCCAGTAGCCATGTTTCTTGATGATGATTGAATAATGATATAGCTTTCACAATGAGACTATGAATGTGAAAACCTTGTGTCTGATGCTCCTTTTGTCTACCTTATCAACAGACGAGTAGAACATATGGAATAAAAATAAATAATAGGGGGAACAAATGTTAAAATAAATTTAGTTTGAAATACTAGTGATCAATGAAAGCAAGGGGTAAGGAGTATGGTATGTATAATCTTTTTTTTTTCTGTTTTCGTTTTATTTCTTTTTCTGTTGTCTTGTTATTTCTTTTTCTGCATTGATGCAAATGTTCTAAGAAATGATGAATATGCAACCATGTGATGATATCGTGAATTACTGATTATATATATAGAATGGAATGATCATATGTTAATGTTTTTGTTCGTTTGTTGTTAAATTTTTTTAATTAATAAATAAATTTTAAAAAATAAAAATAAATGATTAAAAAAAGAAGTACCTTGCACCCCAAACTCTGTTCATGGAGAAACCAACCTGTAACAGACGTCAAATACTTAACCCAGCCCTTGAAACTTAGTAGGCAGGCAGTAAAGGTTTGCTGAGTGAAAACTGCCTCCTTTGCACAGGAGAATGAGAAAGGGAAACAGGAGGGGCAGGAGAGGGAGGCACTGCCAGGTGTTGGGCAGCTGTCAGCAGGGAAGAGGCCTGCAGGCTGGCAGAGGCAGCTCCTTCCTCGGAACAGGGGAGGGTCTCCCCAGGGGCACCCTCCCCAGGGGCACCCTCTCCACCCCCGAGCCTGCTCGCCCGGCAGCTGGATCCCTGAAGACAGTGCCAAGTAGGGGCTTTTCTTCAGACTGGTCCCTGCCCTGTGTGGCCTGTCTGGGGTCCTGAGGCCTGGCAGCTTCTGGGGAGGAGGCAGAGGCCTTTCGAGTTCTAAAGTAAAAGCCCCTTCCCTACTTACAGAATGTCAGAGTTCTAGAACCTTGAAAGGAGAGAATCAGCATCTCAGGGTCAGCATCACACAACAGCTCTAGAGTCCTGGAACAAGGGAGTCCCTGGTTTAAAGGAGCCCGGTGTTTTCAGGCTGGGAGGGGGCAGGCAGGCTCTTTATTTGTGCTTTTTTTTTTTTTTTTGGAGTCAGACTCTTTATTATATGATAACTTAATACAACTCATTTAAAGCACACAATACAATGATAATGAGTAAAATGTTTATACAAGTTCATCACATTTTAAATATCTTCATTGAGGCTATGTATTGTCGGCAAATACTGCATAAAAATATAAAGATGAAATTTTGCTGAAGACAAAACAAAATTTTAAATGTACTTTGAAAAGGTTTAAGCAAGACAATGATAAACAGTATCACCATTGATGCAATTCAATTTTCAGAAATTACTTTAGCCCTTCACGATTAATTTCCTGTCATTAAAGGATTTTAGAATAACCCCCTGCGTTTGCCATTTGTTGTATTAGAAGAAAATAGCACAGACTTCATTTAAGCATAAACTAGTGGAGATTATTATTAGTATAGTACCACTCCATCTACTACGACAACGAAACATACATGAACCCTAGCAATTTTTAAATTTTTTAGTAGCTAAAGTCAACTTCAGCAAAAATTTTGCACAGTTATCACTTCAAGGTCTCCTGATGACCTGAGAGAATGTTTGTTCTTTTCAAAGCATTTAAAATACTACACGAATGAAACTTAGGTTCTGGGGAGAATCTGGCTTAATATTTACAACAAAGATTAATGAAAAAAAAGCATCAAATTCTATTAAACTTGATACCTAATTTTATTTTTATTTGTAGCATTAACTAATCATTATTTATTTCAATTTTGAGTTGTAAACCATATTCAGGCAGAACTCATGTCATTTGCGCTTTTTTTTGCTGCACAAATCTGAGTACAGACTCTGATCATCTGGCCCGGATTGAGTGACCACTTTCCCCTAGACAGGGTAGGCGAGCCCGCGGGCTGCAGGCAGTGCAGGGGCTGCCCCGGCCGTGCCCACTGCCCCTGACCTCAGCTGCAGCCCTGGTGCACAGTTCCCATGCAGGTAGCAGCGTCCTTCCCCAAGGCTTTCCTGACACCTCTGGTGGCTTGCTCAAACTCACCCATAGGCACAGCCCAGAGGCATCGCTCAGTCCCTGGGGGTGGGGGTGGGGTTGGAGGCTAAATGGCCCTTTGGGTGAAGGGGTCTGAGATGCACTCTACATAGAGGGTCCCCCACAGGACTGAGTCCCAGTTGCCCGCAGCAGTGATCAGCTTCTTCCCTGTCTCACTCGCCCTGTTCCCTCACCCCTGCGTCCTGGGATCATCACCCAAGGCTCTTTTAGGGGAAATACGACCCGAGACCGGCCGGGTCACTAAAGGGCCCTGACTTTCGGGAATTCTCCCAAGTTCCACCCACCTGCTAGTTTGGTCCCAGCTGACTCCTAGAGAACTTGGGAAAGTCATTTCAGGACCCTGAGCCAAGCCTTCTCCAAGGCAGGTCCTCGGGGTGTGCCCAGGCCTGCTGCAGGGAGCCCTGCGGTGCCCCGGCACGGTCAGAAACGGCAACAGCAATGAAAAAAGTACAACGTCTTCACTGACACTGATCATGGGGCAGGTACTGGCCTCAACACCAGGACCAATAACCTTCTCTCTGTTTTGCTGATGAGGACACGGAGGCTCCAGAAGCTGTAGGTGAGTCCACAAGTCAACAGATATCTGCAGAGCATGTCCCCTGTGCCAGGTGAGGCTGCATGTGGGGTCCCTGCCTGCTCGCATGGGGTGGGCGGTCTATTTGGAGAAACAGACCTTACAAACTAACTAGAGGAGATACTAGTGGTCAGTGAGAGGGAGGGGTAAGGGGTATGGTACTATGAGGTTTTTTTTTCTTTTTATTTCTTTTTCTGAAGTGAGGCAAATGTTCTAAAAAATGATCATGGTGATGAATACACAACTATGTGATGATATTGTGAGCCATTGATCCAGACCATGTATGGAATGTGTGTGTGAACATTTGTCAATAAAAATATTTAAAAAGAAAAAAAACTGTATTATAATTTCAAAAATAAACTAATTAGAAAAGATCGTATGAACACAAATGGGCAAGGTGCTGTGAGGAAGGCCAGAAAAACCGAACCCAAGCCTGGGGGTGGAAGGAGTGGGGCTAGGGAAGGCTTCCTGGAGGAGGTGACAATGAAGCCAAGGGCTGATGATGAGCAGGCATTATTCAGACCTCAAGTCACCAATTCTCATCTCTGCCCCGGCCACACTGCCTGTCCAGGTTGGGCCAAGCCCCCAGCGTGCCCTGGAGGCCCCACCTCTGCAGGGCACCCCTGGACAGGCTCTAGGCTGCCACATGCCCCTAGCCCATCGCTAGGCCTGGAGATACGGCCCAGGCTGTCACTGATGAGACGTTCCTGTCAGGGCCATAGAGCCTGGAGCGCATTCAACCCCAACACAGAGCCAGACCCTTCCGGAGCTGCCCGGCCAGCACGGAGGCTTGGCCACTAGGCCCTGCTGGCAGCCGGCAGCCTTGGCCGACAGTCAGGAGGCGGCGGCTGGGAGGGGAGGACAAAGAGAATTCGATTTCCATTTTGCTCCTGGTTCCCTGTTTCCAGTCCAGATGCCTCCAGATCTAATTCCAAATAAATAATTGTACCAAGTAACCCGAGTCCCTTGGTGATTAAGTAAACACGCCGAAGCGGAGGAAATTGAATTAGTGCAGTGTGCTTCACCATTATTACCCGCCCCTTCTCATGAATATTAATGAGGAGTTATTAAGAAATGTAAATGATGCCTCAGCGGGGAGGGATCTTGGGGGTGGGGGGTCAGGGTGAGAGGAAAGACGTTCAGAAGCCAGTGTGATGGAAGGCATTTACAAAATTATGTCAGCGCTTCCTCCTCTGCTCCGTGGCAATGTTTCTGGATGCTTCGTTTTTATTAAAACGAGGGTAGAGGAGCAAATTGCAATTTGAGAATAAAATTAGCATTTTCCAAGCAGCCTTTTGCGGCAGCAAGGACATATTTTGCCAGAAAATGGACATTCGGTGCGGGGCGGGATGGGGCGCGGTGGGGTTGGGGGGAGTCGTGGCTGATGGATGATTAGTTCTCTCAGTTCATCTCCAGGCAAGGGAGTAAACAAATTAATCTCCGAACAGGAAGCAGGCTGGAAAATGGTGGAAGCCCAGAGGTTCCAGCCGTGTCTTTGCTGGGGAGTCAGGGGGGCATCCTAGAGGCCTAGGATCACCTTCACTGCTGGTTCAGAGAGGTTAGGCATTTTTCTGAGGTCACACAGTGAAGTGGGGAATGGGACTGTTTCTCAAGAAAAACCAGTCGGCTCCCTTCAGAGAGGTGGCTTCTCCTTTCCCACCCTCCTGGCTTCATCTCCAGGACCCTCTGGTGTCTCAGCTCTCTGGCTCGAGCTTCTGCCCCCACCCCTCCTTCCCAAGTCTCTGCAACCAGGTCCATCGCCGTGCTTCCTATATCCTGTGGCTGGGACATGAGAAGGCAGGAAAGAAAGGAGAAAAAGAGAGAGAAGGGACAGAAGGGAGGGAGGAAGGAAGAGGCAACTTACATAAGGTACCAAAAATATTCCAGATTTGCTAACTGTTTTCTATAATGCCGATGACAGCAATGACAAGGACGCTGGCAGTAACCGCTGTCATCTCTTGCATGTTCACTCTGTGTCAGCCTTTGGGCTCAAAGCTACTTTGTCCTCTCACTGACGCTGCGAGGTAAGTATTATTATCTCCTTTATTCAGAGGAGGAAACTGAGGCTCAGCGAGGTAAAAATGATTTGCTCCAGGTCACACACAACATAAGTGACAGAACTGGCCCTATCGACCATCAAAACCTCAGTTCCTACCCACTGCCCCTCTCGGGTCACGTGGGCTGTTTTACAGATGAAGACGGGAAAGCGCTGCGAGGTTGAATGATGTGTTCTATAATAAACACAGCACCTGAAAGACACAAACCAAACGAACAAAAGGAATCAAGAGTCTCTCAACCAGCCTTGTTTCATCTTCCTAAGCAGCTTTCTTGGAAAACACTGGCAAAGTTCACCGAACAGGCTCGTCCCTGCTCCCTGCGGTCAGGAGCCCCAGACACCCCTGAGAATCATGTCATCCGCGAAGAGAGAGTTTTATCTCTTACTTTCCAATCTGGAAGCCTTTTCTTTCTTTTCTGTCTTTCCTTTTTCCCTGCTGGATCCCACGGCTGCCCTGACCAGAGTCCCCGGCCCCAGGCCTGTTGTATGAAGCCCAGAAACCCAGCCCCTCTGCTCCGGGCAGGAAAGAGTGAACACAATCAAGCTCATGCATTTTAATGACTTCCTCGGCATGCCTGGCTCCACCCGCTCACGCGAATACAGGCTGACAGGTGCAGCTGAGTTAATCAGAGTGGATAATAGAGGGAAAGGCTGGAATCGCTGGCCAAATTGCAGCAGAGAAAAATGGGGCAAAATCATGAGATGCAAGTCAAAAGTGTCCAATTAAACTGTGATGGAGTTTAAAGGGCAAGAACACCATTCTCAGCACCCAGGAACTTCGAATGCAAAACTTAGCACAGGGGTACGTGGACCAGTGGGATGCAAGGAACTGTCCGGTAGTATGCAGCGGAACTTTAGAACAAAACTTTAATAGGCATGCTTGTATTTTAATGTGCATTAGGAAAAATATTTACTAGCACATAAAACTTGTGTTTTGATCTGTATTATTGCCTAAATGATTCTAAGTTTCTCCCAAAGTAGCAATTTAATTGCGGGTCAACTAAAAGGGAAAAATCTTTAGAGGAAAATAGTGTAGTGGACGGAAAATATGGCAAAAATATGATGTTGACACTATGTTACCAAAGCTTGGGAAACAGCATTCTGGTTCTTTGTTACCAAACTGGGGTCCATCAGCTTCACTGAGAGCTTGTAAGAAATGCAGTCGGGGGCCCCTTCCTAGCTGTGACTGCATTTCAGCAAGATGCCCACTGATTCACACTGTTTAAAAAATACAGGCCTAAAAAAATAAATGCAATAAATAAGTGAGTAAATAAAGTGGGGCTAAGGGCTATGGGATGTTTGGGGTGTTCTTTTTAATTGATAATTATATGTGTATTCCTTTTGGGGGAAGTAATTAAAATGTTAAAAATTTGATTGTGATGATGAATGGACAGCAATATGATGATACTGTGAACCACTATATGGTATGTGAATATATCTCAATAAAATTGCATTAAAAAATACTGGTCTAGCTGATCAGTGGGGACAATGAGGACCCTTTCAGACTTAATTCCAGGGAAAGAGCACTGGACTGGGAGTCCATTCCAGTCACTAAATTCTATGACTTTGATGAATTTACAGTCTCATAATTCAGACGAGGAGACTGAGGCCCAGAGTACGCATGTTTATGATTGCACAGTGCGATTGTGTCAGTGTCGGGACTGGTACAGTCCTCCTGACATCTGGGCTGCTATAGGAGGGAATTGCTGACAACAAACTCAAATGAGGCAATGGTGAAATATGGCTTTTTGAAAAATGATTGTTAAAAATATAACACGAAAAGAAAACCACAGACTAAAATCTTTTTATCAATATGGATGCAAAGATCCTCAACGAAACACTAGTAAACCAAATCCAGCCACATATAGAAAGGATTATACACCATGACCGAGTGGGATTTATCCCAGTAATGCAAAGTTGGTTTAATATATGGAAATCAATTAATGTAATACACCATATCAATAGGACAAAACCACATTATCATCTCAATAGATGCAGGACAAAATTCTACACCCTTCATGATAAAAATATTCAACAAACTAGGAATGCAAGGGAACTTCCTCAGCCTGATGAAGACCATCTATGAAAAAACAGTGCTAGCATCATTCTTAACAATGACTAAATGTCTTTTCACCCTAGGATCAGGAACAAGAAAAAAATGTCCATTCTTACCACTTCTATTAAACATTTTACTGGAGATTCAAGAATAAGAAAGAAAGAAAAGGCATCCAGATTAGAAAGTAAGAGACAAAACTATCTCTTTGCAGATGTCGTGATCTTGTAGTAGAAAATCCTAAGGAATCTATTTTTAAAACTATTAGAACTAATATTTTTCTATATAAGGTTGCAGTTTAGAAGATCAATGAACCAAAATCAATGAACCAAAATCAATGAACCAAAATCAACTGTATTTCTATACACTCATAATGAACAAACGTGAAATGCAGAAAACAATTTCACTTACAATAGCATCAAAAAGAGAGAAAAGACTTGGACATTTAAAACCACTAAACCATTGCTGAACGAAGTTAAAGAAGACGTAAATAAATGACAGAATATCCTGTGTTGATGGATTGGAAGACAATATTGCTAAGAAGAAAGAAAATCCTACCTAAAGCAGTCTGCAGATGTATAAAGCAATTCCCATCAAAATCCCACTAGCATTTTTTGCATAAATAGAAAAACCCATCCTAAAATTCATATGGAATTTCAAGGGACCTTGAATAGCCAAAACAGGGTTGTAAAACAAAAGAAACAAAATCGGAGGATTCACACTTCCCAATTTCAAACTTACTAGAACTCCACTAATCAAGACAGTGTGGTAGTGGCATAAGGATAGACACATAGGTCAAAGGAATAGAATAGAGAAGCCAGAAATAAATCCTCACATTTATGGTCAATTGATTTTCAGCAAAGGTACCAAGACAATTCAATGGGGGAAAGAATAGTCTTTTCAACAAAGGTGCTGGGAAAACTGAAAATCCATAAGAAAAGAATGAAGTTGGACCTTACGTAACATCCCAAACAACAAATTAACTCAAAATGGATCATTGACCGAAATGTAAACACTAAAACTATAAAACTCTTAGAAGAAATCATGAGAGTAAATCTTCACCACCTTAGGCAATAGCCTTTTAGACTCAACAGCAAGGAAAAAAATAGATTAACCTCATCAAAACTGAAAACTTTGGTACTGCAAGCAAAAGTGAAAAGACAGCCCCAGAATGGGAGAAAATATTTGCAAATCATACACATGTTAAGGGACTGTATCCAGAATATATAAAGAACTCTTGCAACTCAATAAATAGACAACAAACCCTATTTTTTTAATGGGCAAAGGATCTGAATAGACATTTCTCCAAAGAAGATATACAAATAGACCAAAAGCACATGAAAAGATGTTCAACATCATTAGCCATTAACGAAATGCAAATCAAAACCGCAATGAGATACCAGTTCACACTCACCAGGATGGTTATAAGAAAAAAGACAGGTGATAACAAGTGTTGGCAGGGATGTGAAGAAATTGGAACTCTAATACGTTGCTCTTGGGACTGTAAAGTGGTGCAATTGCTTTGGAAAACAGTTTGGCAGTTCCTTAAAATGTTAAACAGAGAAATACCATATGACCCAGTAATTCCTTTCCTAGGTATATCCCCAAGAGAAATGGAATTGATGTCTAAAAACACATGCACACACAAAAACCACACTTGTTCACAAATGCTCATAGCAGTATTAGTCATAATAGTTTAAAAAGTGGAAGCAACCCAAATGTCTGTCAACTGAAGAATGGATAAATAAAATGTGGTATCTGCATACAATGGAATATTATTCAACAACAAAAAGAAATGAGGTGCTGAAACACGCTACAATGTGGATGACCCTTGAAAACATCATGCTAAGTGAGAGGAGCCAGTCACAAAGGCCTGCCTAGTCTATGATTTCATTTATGTGAAATATCCAGAACAGGCAAATCTATAGAGGCAAAAAGGTAGGTTAGTGGCTTCCTAGAGCTGGAGGAGTTGAGGGGCATTGGGGGGGGCCAGGGAATGGGGAAAAACTGTTAATGGGTATAGGATTTCTTTTTGGGGTGTGAAAATGTTCTAAAATTGATGTGGTAATGGTTGCACAACTCTGCGAACATACTAGAAACTATTGAAGTATGCACTTTACTTTTTTTGTTTGTTTGCTGTATGGCGGGGGTCGCATTTCATTCTTTCTCCGTGTGAGTATCCTATTATTGCAACACCATTTGTTGAATTTTTGTTTGTGTGTTTGCTTGTTCGGTTTCTGTTTGTTTGCTTGTTTGTTGGGGAGTACACGGGCTGGGAATGCATGGCAGGGGAGGAGTGTACCACTGAACCACGTTTGTACCCCGTGAGGTGGACACTTTAAATGGGCGAATTGTATGGCATGGAAAGCAGAATAGCAACGCCTCGAATATGTCTTAATTCTAATCCCTGGAGCCTGTGAATGTGCTAGCTTACATGGCAAAGAGGAATTAAGGTCATAGATGGAATTAGAATTGCTAAGCAGTTGATCTTAAGATAGGGATATTATCCTGGATTTTCTAGTGAGACCAGTGACTTGACAGGGACCTAACAAGAGGAAGAGGAAATCTGAGGAGGAAATCAGAGAAATGATATCGTGAGAAGGATTTGGCCCAACATTGCCGGCTTTGAAGAACTTTGAAGAATTTGTAATTCATTGCAGCAGCAGTAGAAAACTAATTCATACGGCATGTGAATTATATCTCAATAAAGCTGTTAAAAGATGATGTCACCTTAGGCTGCATCAATCGAAGTATGACATCAAGAAGGAGGGAGGTGATAGTCTCCTGCTATCTAGATAAGGCAGAGTCCATCTGCAGCTCAGCTCCCAAAGCCACAGTCTAAGAGGGATGTGGAAAAACTAGGGTGGGTCTAAAGAAAGGTATCTGTGATGGAAAGAGGACTCAAAGTGATGTCGCATGAGGAGCCATCGAGGGACCTGGGGTTGGTCAGCCTGGAGAAGGGAAGGCCTGCAGTTCACCAGGTCATCATCTGCATTTTTCTAAAGGCTGTTATGGGGTGTGTTAGTTAGATTCAGTTGTCAACTTGGCCAGGTGAGCATACCTAGTCTTGTTGCTGTGGACATAAGCCAACGGTACGTGAACCTCATCTGTTGCCAATTACATCTGCAGTCAGCTAGGAGGCGTGTCTGCTGCAATGAGTGACATTTGGCTTAATTGGCTGGTGCTTAAATGAGAGAATGCAACGTAGCACAGCCT